>JAWQEG010003179.1:0-7500 GCA_033782935.1 Petrolisthes cinctipes
GGGAGGGAAGGAAGGAAAAAAAAGAGAGGGAGGGAAGGAAAGAAAGAGAGGGAGGGAAGGAAAAAAAGAGAGGGAGGGAAGGAAAAAGAGAGAGGGAGGGAAGGAAAAAAAGAGGGAGGAAGGAAAAAAAGAGGGAGGGAAGGAAAAAAAGAGGGAGGGAAGGAAAAAAAAAGAGGGAGGGAAGGAAAAAAAAAGAGGGAGGGAAGGAAAAAGAGGGAGGGAAGGAAGAAGAGGAGGAGGAAGAGGAGGAGGAAGAGAGTGAGGAAGGGAGTGAAGGAGAAAGGGAGGGAGTGAAGGAGAAAGGGAGGGAGTGAAGGAGAAAGGGAGGGAGTGAAGGAGAAAGGGAGGGAGAGAAGGAGAAAGGGAGGGAGAGAAGGAGAAAGGGAGGGAGAGAAGGAGAAAGGGAGGGAGAGAAGGAGAAAGGGAGGGAGAGAAGGAGAAAGGGAGGGAGGGAAGGAGAAAGGGAGGGAGGGAAGGAGAAAGGGAGGGAATGAGAAAGAGAGGGAGGGAATGAGAAAGGGAGGGAGGGAAGGAGAAAGGGAGGGAATGAGAAAGAGAGGGAGGGAGGAAGGAAAGTGGAAGGGACGGTGGAATGGAAAGAGAACTGAAAGAAAAGGGGAGAGAAATGATGGCAAAGAGAAATAAAAAACAGTAACAAAAAAGTAAAATGTACAAAATGGAAACACACACACACACAAACAAAACACGTCGCTGCCAGATACACAATTAAAGTAAACACAAAAACACACAAAGTCCATTTCCCCAACAACCCCCTCTAATCTCTACTTCTTCTTCCACACCCCTACGAAACTTCCCCCAACAATTAGAAATTATAATTGGCCTCAAAACTTTTTACTAGTTGATGAGATGGGCCAGGGTTCCAGCTGACTCCAGGCCTCCTCTTCCTCACATTCTATATATATACAAAACGTTATCCTATCCTCCATTGCATTCCTGTATTTAATCTTCACTCATCCATACAGACTGCACATACTCTATTGCATTCCTATATATATTTTTTGCATGTCTGCACTTATTCTATTGCATCATATACATACTCTTTGCATTCCAGTATTTAAATATACTTTCCCTCATCCATACACGCTTTTTGCATTCATGTACAGCCATGTCTGATAGTGGTGGACCAGGGTCCAAGGAGTGTTGGAGAGCAACTGAACAGAGTTCGAACAAGTGAATTTTCCAAACCATTCTCAACGTTGAGAAAGGTTTAGGAGACTCACTTTTTCGAACTCTGTTCAGTTGCTCTCCAACACTCCTTGGAGTCTTGGACCCTGGTCCAGCAGTATCAGACATGGCTGTACTTATTCTCTCGGTCATACATACATAGTCTTTGCATCCCCTTACTTGAATATTCTCTCATGTATATATACATACATACACCTTTACAGTCATTAACACTATTTTAGACATTTTCACGTGGCCTCTTCCTCTAATTCTATGCTTTGTTAGTTTCCTATCAACGTTTAGGGAGTTCAGTAGCCATCTAGTTGGTCAACAAACGGATTACGCTATAAACTCCCCCTCTAAACACGACAGAAGAAGCAATAACCACAATGACAGGCAATAATATGGTTACTGCAATCTCGTACAATCTTCACCAATGACACGAGAAATTGATCACTACCACCATCACCACAACGAAACATTACTACACCATCACCACCACCATCACAACAAAACATTACTACACAATCATCACCACCATCACCACATAACATTACTACACCATCACCACCATCACCACAATCACCACGTAACATTACTATACACCACATCACCACCACCATCACCACGTAACATTACTATACACCACATCACCATCACGAAATAACAACCAACCACACATAATAATTTAGCTTTTTTTTTTTTTCACACATCCGATTACATTTTATTACACATCCGATTACACACTCCACTTGTACACATTCTGCTGCAATTCTTTAAAGACCCTGTGATCGTGTATGAGAATTGGAGGCTTCTGATTCCTCCTGACTCTATCACGAAACAAGCTCCTCTTATGTAGGTAGTGTTTCGTGGCAATATTTGAAGGACTCGATCACCTCCAAATTTCTGACTACATCACAGGGTCCCTTAAAGCCGTCTCCTCCATTCATTCCTGTATTTATTTTCTTTCCTTACAAATTTATACTCTCTGTCAGTTTTTAACACTAAGCTGATATACACATTCGTTCACACATTATGAAAACACACATTAACTAAATATTTATGTACCGTATCGTTTATTTTTGACGAGATAATTATTATGCTTTGTGCTTATGGTATCTTTTCCCTACATATATAATAGTAAAAATAGTTGTAAAAACATTATTATTCTTACAAACATAGGCTTACAACACTTATAAACAAATAAATGATTGGATAATTTAATGAGTAAATAAATAAATAAAAAAAAAATATATTCGTAAGTAAACATATTCATAAATAAATAAATAAATAAATAAGTAGAGATAAATATAAAATAAGGTCATTCAAATTGAAATGAGCACGGGACTTCAAACTCTCCCAATAACAATGACCATAAACACAAAGTTACGATAATTACATCATTTCCCTCAGGACAAAAATTTTGATTGAATTGAAACTATCAGTACACACACACACACACACACACACACACACACACACACACACACACACACACACACACACACACACACACACACACACACACACACACATACACACACACACACACACACACACACACACACACACACACACACACACACGAAATTAAATACATCCACTCCCCCCCCCCCCCACACACACACACATTTATCATTCAACTCCTTCACTGAGAATCCAAGTGTGAATTGAACGGATTGGCACAAAAGGAAACAGGCAACAGTGCATCTCTGAACTGGGAACTCTGATTGGGAACTCTGAATTGGCATCAGTGTGAATTGGGATGCGAGTGACTTGAAGTGCCTGTGAATTGGTATGAGTGGTAGTGGTGCCCTCGTTCATCACAATTTGTGGGTTGAGTTACATTGACGGTGGTGAGGAGAGAGAGACAACCTTCCTGGGAATGAACTGTGTGTGTGTGTGTGTGTGTGTGTGTGTGTGTGTGTGTGTGTGTGTGTGTGTGTGTGTGTGTGTGTGTGTACAGCTTAGATTGGTGAGAAAGTGCCTCTACAGTGAATATATACAGTATGTGTGTGTGTGTGTGTGTGTGTGTGTGTGTGTGTGTGTGTGTGTGTGTGTGTGTGTGTGTGTAGCAGTATGTGTGTGTGTGTGTGTGTGTACTAATGAGTGTGCATCGAGTTAAATAAGTATGAATATATGTATGCAGGTATGTATTCATTAATGTAGGCGTGTATCTGTGAGCAAGGAAGCGTGAAGGAGCATCTACCTACCAACCAACCGCACACCAATGTAACGACGGGTGTATGGAAGGTAACCTCACTGTATGCAAATGAGTTCGTGTTCACCTTATCCCTCCATTTGTTTCCAGACACTTACATGTACAGTCTGGGCCATAATGTTACGCCTCACCTCCTCCTCCTCTGCATTAAAGGGACCCTGTGATGTAGTCAGAAAATTGGAGGAAGGAGCTTGTTTCGTGGCCTGGTCAGGAGGAATCAGAAGCCACCCCCAATTCTTATATTCGATCATTGGGTCTTAATTAAAGGGGGTCTTCCTACCTATGTTGTGGACGAAATTAAATGAATGCTCCCGATTCCTCTAATAACTCGTGTCACGAAGCATACTCATACATACGTGCTGTTTTGTGATACAGTGTGAAGGAATCATTGACCTGCATTTTGTCTAAGAATATCATGCCCGTCTAAACTCACATATAATATACCGGTATGTATTTCTGGGAGAAGATAGATATACAGATAGATAAATACATACTTACATATACAGATAGATAAATAGATTGACGGAGGTATGAACAGACGGATAGAGATTATAAACAGTTCTGTTACACACACACACACAGAGAGAGAGAGAGAGAGAGAGAGAGAGAGAGAGAGAGAGAAGAAGGTGGGGTTGAGGGTGAAGGGTTTGGCTGGTTGGTTTGTTGGGTGAAGGATGCAGGACTGACAACCTCGACAACCCACCCCATCACTCTCCACAACAAATGGCCCCATGACTGGCCTCTCAGGGGAACAACAGTCACCCCCCTTACTCTCTCTCTCTCTCTCTTTCTCTCTCTCTCTCTCTCTCCACATGGCACTTAACCGAGCACTTGATCATTTCTCTGATGTGGGGTGGGGGGGGGTTCTATGTGGTTGAGAGAGAGAGAGAGAGAGAGAGAGAGAGAGAGAGAGAGAGAGAGAGAGAGGCTAGGCTAAGGTGAGGGAGTCCGTCTCGCCCAAATTAATTTACTTTATCCCAGAATTAATTCACTCTAATCTATTTTTTTTTTTTTTTTTTTTAGGGTGACTTACTTAATTCACCCCCTCTACCTCTTTTCAATTTCCAACCCAGTCCAATTCCCTATACAGTAATTGTGGGGCCTCCTCCAAATCACTTCTAATCACTATTCACACATCTCTTTCATTAACGTGACATCTTTTAATTAACGTCAAGGGGTACGGCATGAAAATGGAAATACGAAAAAAAAAAAAAAAAATGAATAAGAAGAAAAAGAGGAAAACAGGAAAGGAGGAAAAGAGAAAAGGAGGAAAAGAGGAAAAGAGAGAAATGAGAGAGGAAAGAGTAAAAAGAAAAAAGTGATGAAAGGAGAAAATGAGGGAGGAAAGGAATAAAGATGGAAGTGAGGAGAAAAAAAGGAAAGAAGAAATAGAAGAAAGAAGAAAAAGACGAAAGAAGAAAAAGACGAAGGAAATGAAAAGAAGGGGTGAGGAAAGGGAGTGGAGAAGGTGATCAGTTATACTAGGTAATTGTGCCTTGTGATGGAATGATAGGCCGAATGAGGGAAGGATGAAAGACGAACCATACCTCCATCTCCATCTCTCTCCCTCTATTCCTCTCCATCTAACTCACAATCTTCCCCCTCCCTCCCCCTCCATCTCTCTCACAATCTTCCTCTCCCTCTCCTTTCTCCTTCTCCTCCTCCCTCCTTCCCAATCTTCCTCTCCCTCTATTCCTCTCCATCTAACTTACAATCTTCCTCCTCCTCCTCCCCATCTCTCTCACAATCTTCTCTCCTTTCTCCTTCTCTCCTCTCCCTCTCCTTTCTCCTTCCTTCCTCCCTCCCTCCCAATCTTCCTCTCCTCCTTTCTCTCCCTTTCCATCTAACTCACAATCTTCCTCCTCCCTCCCTCCCCATCTCTCTCACAATCTTCCTCTCCCTTTTTCTCTCCCTCTCCTTTCTCCTTCCTCCCAATCTTCCTCTCCTCCTTTCTCTTCCTTTCCATCTAACTCACAATCTTCCTCCTCCCTACCCCTCCATCTCCATTTTCTTGACACTCTTTCTCTCCCTCTCCATTTCTTTCACACTCTTTCCTCCTTCCTTCCTCCCTCCCCCTCCATCTCCCTCACAATCTTCCTCTCCATTTCCTTCACCACTTTTTCTCGTTCCTCCCTCTCTCTCTCCATCCTTCCTTTCACCCCTCCAAACACTCCACCATCCTCTCCCTCCTTCTCTCTCCTCCCTCTCAAAACTCTCCATTCTTCCGACCCTTCCTCATCCTTCCTAACCTCCACTCTCTCTCTCTCTCTCTCTCTCTCTCTCTCTCTCTCTCTCTCTCTCTCTCTCTCTCACACACAACCACACGCACACCTTACCTACCTCCATCACCTTTCCTTAATCTCTCTCACTCTTTCTCTCTTTCCTTCGAGTTTCCTGCACGTCTATCCACCCCCCCTCTCCTCCTTCCCTCCCTCACCTCTTCTGACCCTTTTTTTTTACCTCTCAGCTTCTCTCTCTCTCTCTCTCTCTCTCTCTCTCTCTCTCTCTCTCTCTCTCTCTCTCTCTCTCTCTCTCTCTCAAATATACTACGACAATGATTCGAATCAAAGATATTTATTCCTTCCTGCATCCAGCCAGACCAGACCAGACCAGACCAGCCCAGCCTACCACCCCTTCCCCTCCCCCTCCTAAACACACACACACCAACAACACCAACAAACACCTTATTTACCCTGGCAACACTAAGGTTCACTTTGCCGGGATTTACAACAGCATTATCAGCCTCTTCTCCTCATCCTCCTCCTCCTCCTCCTCCTTCTCCTCCTCTTTTTCTTCCTCCTTCTTCTTTCCTCGCAGGCGGAGATCGGTTCTGAGAGATGGGGTGAATAAATATTGTTTCCGCCAGTATACATCTATCTTGCATACACACACAAAGATACACATACATACATACATACACAAACACATAAATATACACATAAACTTTACTCCTCTACACACAAACACATGCACACACATACATACATACGCAGCAGTAGACACACACATACATACATACATACATACACGTTACAGTTCTATATTAGTACAAAAACATACATACATACACTTTTCTGTTCTGGCTTTCTTTCCTTATGGTAAATCTGGGGCAACTGATTCCTCCAAACTATTTCAAGCAACGGGCCACCCTTGTTTTTGTTATTCTGATCCTGTTGTTTCCTGGCATACTTTGGAGGAAACAAGACACTCTAATGTACCAAAAGTCTATACCATCCCCTTAAGGTGGTAATTCGTTTTTGGTGCATTGGAGTGCCTTGATTCCTCCAAAGTATGCCAGGAAACAGGACCAGAAGAGTAAAAATAAAGGTTGGAATAGTTTGGAGGATTCAGTTGCTCCAGATTTACCAACACAAAACTTCCCCCTTAAAGGACCCTGTGATAATTGGAGGCTTCTTTCTGTTGATTCCTCCTGACTATGCCACGAAACAAGCTCCTTCCATATAGGTGGTGTTTGGTGGCAATATTTGTAGGACTCACTAACTAACCTCCAATTTTCTGACTACATCACAGGGTCCCTTTAAGGTCTCGATCCCTTCCGCCTGAACAAATGTGAAGAGAACAGACACCTTACTGACTTAGGGAGGATTCTATCAAGTGAATGTAATGCAAAAGGTGAGCTGGTCAGAGGTCAGAGGTAACCGAACCCTCGATACCCTTGCTATGTTGACCTGCTATGTTGACCTGCTATGTTGACCTGCTATGTTGACCTGCTATGTTGACTTGCTATGTTGACTTACTATATTGACCTGCTATGTTGACCTGCTATGTTGACCTGCTATGTTGACTTACTATATTGACCTGCTATGTTGACCTGCTATGTTGACCTGCTATGTTGACCTGCTATGTTCACTTACTATATTGACCTGCTATGTTGACCTGCTATGTTCACTTACTTTATTCACTTACTATGTTGCTGGACAAACCGGCTAAAAAAGTTTACGAACTATTTTTAAGAAATAATAAGATTTTTAAGATACAAGATGTTTAAAAATTTCGAAGCACGGGATCAAAATCAGTATCTCATTATCTACAGTAAGGTTCGTGTTCTATAAAAATAAACCATATTATTTCCA
>JAWQEG010003179.1:10000-17131 GCA_033782935.1 Petrolisthes cinctipes
GGTGAATTAAAGGGGACTGACTCCTTCAAACTGTGTAAGAAAAAAGGTTATATACTTGTTACTGTACAATGGTTGTCTGTTTTTTTGGAAAACTTCTGAATAACCGATATTCATCACTTCATCGACAACATAATTATTACATTACCAGGTATCTTCCTTTACCTTTAAACTGCAGCTGACGTCATGTGGATCAAACTACCACACGTCATTAAACACATTTTTTACTTCCATATCATTTTTCTAAGCCAAAGGAAGCACAATGGCGTCAAAAAGTTAAAATATATATCATTAATCGATTTCCAGTAGATTACGTCTAGGATAAGGAGCTTGGAGTGCCGCCAGATGATTTTATATGAGAGAGGAAGAGGGCCGTCCTGCGCGAGTTAAGTGTTGGGTGGTGGGGCGGAGAGGGAAGAATTAGTGAGATCAGCCGTGTGGAACCTCTTCACCTTCACCCCCACAAGCACAAGCACTCTGACTCCAACCCTAACCTCTGTATGACTGTCTGCTTGAGTTCACCTGCCTGCCTGTCATCCTGAGTTCACCTGTCTGTCTGTCTGTCTGTCTGCTTGAGTTCACCTGCCTGCCTGTCATCCTGAGTTCACCTGTCTGTCTGTCTGTCTGTCTGTTTGCTTGTCTGTCTGTCTGCTTTGAGTTCAACTATATGTCTTCCTGTCTCCTAATTCTCTGTTTCTTTACCTGTCTGCCTCTGCCTGCCTCCAAAGTCTCCCTCGTAACGCCTAGGTCTCGTAATTTGAGTAACCTGGATGTACCTACTGTAAATATACAACATACACACATGACACAAACATAACATCACAGACCGTATAGGAATAGAAGGACATTGTCAGGTAAACGGATAAACTTGCTTCTGAGACACTTTTACTCTAAACTGTTGGGTAATGCAAGGAGTCCCATCCGTCTGCAGGCATTGAAAACAAAATTAGTACTTCATGGCTTGTTCTCACTATATTTATCTCTCTTGCAATTTCGTGAGGCAGAATTGGTTGGCTGAGCGAGCGAGAGTTATAGCTGCCGTGACTATAACAGCACCCATGGTTTTGACTTCAACTACTTTATCTCCGGAAGAAATGTGGGAATAAAAAGTGTTGTTGTGGACGCCAACTTGAAGGCTATTAGTGCCGCCAACTGTACTCCCTCCATCACTTGGCACCACCACCACCACCAACCCCGTCAGGAAGGAAGGAAGGAAGGCAGGGGTCCACGCAAGGCTGCCATCTCTGCTACGGCTGAGTGTATACAGTCGACGCCCGTGGGATATAAATTTCGGGAAATGAGGAGGACCTTCAGCTTGTGTCTGTCAGTTCATATACGCCTAAAAATACTCCGAAAATCGGGTATTAGTACGAAAGGTAGTGGAATAAATGTTCAGATGGCAACGTTCATGATATTCAGACAGACAGGCAGACAGACAGGCAAGTAGAGACAGACAGACAGACAGACAGGCAAGTAGAGAGAGACAGACAGGCAAGTAGAGGCAAACAGACAGACAGTAGTTCGTCAGACCTGTCTACTCCGGGAATACCTGAGGCAGAATTACTGGTGGCCACATCCTGTTATTTACTCCCTCCCCTTCCCTCCACTGTTGCAAACTCGGTAATGGAGACACACAAACGAACGCACACACACGAATACACACAACACTAATCAACACGCAGGGATAACACACACACACACACACACACACACACACACACACACACACACACACACACACACACACACACACACACACAAATATATAGTTAAAACACACAGACTCACGCACGAAAGGACAAACACAAAAGAATGCAATACACACTGATCACCAATCTCTCTCTCTCTCTCTCTCTCTCTCTCTCTAATCATCACGCACGAACACACACACACACATACATACACACCCGCAAGCACACCCCTTATGAAATTAACTAACTTCTCTCCCTTTCTTCTTTCTCTGCTCTCTGGAAACTCGTTAATGAAAACTCAAAACTTAACAAAAACAAATCAACTCAAATTTTTTCACGTTTGTAGCAGCATACTTTCAAAACAATAAAGACGACCAATTCAACTGAGCTATTAAATATTAAGAAACAAACAAATCGAATCATATCAGTTAAGATAAACAATTACTTGGCATGGTATTTTTGTGTGTGTTAATATATATAAAAATTGATAAAGCCAATATTTTGTTGATTCAATCGTAAAGAAATATAATTGCTGTTAGTATTACATTCTCGACTTAAAAATAAATAAAAAGATTGTGAAGAGAAAGAAAGAAGTGAGAGAGAAGATACTACAGTAGATTTCAATGCCCCCATCCCAACCTTCATCAATCAATGCATAAGAATGGGTGCGAGGGCTGCTAAAAGGATACCAACTGGACCATAACTTATCCATCATATAACCTGCAGTGAGAGGATGTGGTGGCAGACAACATACACACAGGAGAGAGAGAGGCTGGAGGAGTGAGGGGAGAGGAAGTGTTGTGTGAGAGAGAGAGAGAGAGAGAGAGAGAGAGAGAGAGAGAGAGAGAGAGGAAGTATTGTGTGTGTGTGAGAGAGAGCAGAAAATCCAGCAACGTGTTCTAATATAAGGCAATGTAACAGGATGATTACCCAGACCTCGTGTTGGTGTAAGGTGAGACTTAAACTATAGTGGTGAGCTAAAGACGATGGAGGGCAAGGGTGGAGTGGGGAGGGCAAGGGGTGGAGTGGGGAGGGCAAGGGGTGGAGTGGGGAGGGCAAGGGGTGGAGTGGGGAGGGCAAGGGGGGGAGTGGGGAGGGCAAGGGTGGGAGTGGGGAGGGCCAGGGGTGGAGTGGGGAGGGCCAGGGGTGGAGTGGGGAGGGCCAGGGGTGGAGTGGGGAGGGCATGGGGGGGGAGTGGGGAGGGCAAGGGGGGGAGTGGGGAGGGCAAAGGGGGGAGTGGGGAGGGCAAAGGGGGGGAGTGGGGAGGGCAAGGGGGGGAGTGGGGAGGGCAAGGGGGGGAAGTGGGGAGGGCAAGGGGGGAAGTGGGGTGGGCCGGGGGGAAGTGGGGTGGGCCAGGGGGGAAGTGGGGTGGGCCAGGGGGGAGTGGGGAGGGCATGGGGGAGTGGGGAGGGCATGGGGGGGAAGTGGGGTGGGCCAGGGGGAAGTGGGGTGGGCCAGGGGGGAGTGGGGAGAGCCAGGGGGGAGTGGGGAGGGCCAGGGGGGGAGTGGGGAGGGCCAGGGGGGGAGTGGGGAGGGCCAGGGGGGGAGTGGGGAGGGCCAGGGGGGAGTGGGGAGGGCCGGGGGGGGAGTGGGGAGGGCCGGGGGGGGAGTGGGGTGGAGTAATATTTGGAAGTGGTCTCCTAAACTATTTTTCACACTATTGTTAACTTTTTCTTCTCATGAGTTTCCCACAGGACAATTTTTTATCTTTGTCGGGGTAGACGATAATTTTCTATCAATATTTTTTCCAGATACAATTCCTCCCAAACAGACTTAATTTAATGACATCTCTTAAATAATGTCAAGCAACCTAACATGTCACAGAAAACCTCAGACGTCCACAGTTTAAAGAGAGAGATAAGCTACGAACACAAACTATTCTCCACGGCTGTACATACACAAACCTTCCATCATTCTTAATCCGGAAAAGGGTATTAAAATCGTATAAAAAAAATCCATCAAGTCCTAATTGGCAATAGAAAATAATTAGGTTGTAATCTGAAAAGAGCACTGCAGCATTTCACTCGAAGGAAAACAACAGCACTTTATTTTCTTGTACACCTTAAGACGGCTATACATTATTAACGAAGTATCACAGCGTTAAGAATAGGCAGTAAATTCAGGGGGACGTGTAAAGATAGTGTGCAAAAATTGGTAGTAAATATAAACAGACGTGGTAAAATTGCAGAGTGAAAATCAAGGAGGGGGGACGTGCAACAATGCCTCGTGTGTTAACCAAAATTTAACAACCGACGATTAAGGGGAGATTCTCTTGCTGCTGATAAATTGAAAGGCTACTGCTTCCTCCTAACTATACCAGAAAACAGACGTCCTCAATGGTACTAATAGGGGATCTGTTTCGTGGCACGGTTTAGAGGAGTCAGAGACCTTTAAAATCACCAACAAAAAAATCTCCCCTTAATAGGTAAAAATTAGTACGGGATCAGTTAGAATGATGACAAACAGTGTGTGTAAGTGTTCCAGAATAAGGCAACAAAATTAGTATGAGGGGCGTAGTGTCTGGCGCGAGGCTTCCCCCTGGCGTATATTAGAGGCAGTTTGGGTAATAGCCGGAGCTGCAACAGGTAAAGAGCGACCCATCTCCTCTGATTAAGCGGACAGGTGTATAGAGGTAGTGAGGGCAGGTGTGTTGGGAGAGGGAAGGAGTACAAGGGGAGAGTGAAACTAGGATAGGATAAATTAGGATGGGAGAGGGATGTAGTCAAACTAGTACGGTACAGGAGAGGTAAAACAAGGAGAGGGTAGAGGGAGAGGAAATTAACTAGTAGGGTAAAGGAGAGGGTAAGAGGGGAGAAGGATATTAACTATTGGGGGTAAGGGTGAGAGAAGGAGGCTGGAGAGTGTTTGTTTGATGTATACTTACAAGCCAAATCAATACAAGCCAAGCCACTCCAAGCCAACTTAATGCAGGCCAAGTCAAGCCCACTCCAAGCTAAGAGAAGTTAATGCAGGCCAAGCCAAGCCACTCCAAGCTAAGTCAAATCAATGCAAGCCAAGTCAATGCAATGCAAGCCACTCCAAGCCAAGTCAATGCAATGCAAGCCACTCCAAGCCAAGTCAATGCAATGCAAGCCACTCCAAGCCAATGCACTGCCAAGATACCAACAACCCTCCTCTTCCCCCACAAACTCACATTTCTCACGCACCACAAACCCTCCGTAATCAAGAGTAAATTATATCCGCCAACAGAGCCACGTTATTAAAGCTAAAATATTGGTCTAAGATTACGGGGGTGATGGGTGGGGCAAGCGTTAGGATTACACGGCCAAGTCTGGGTATTAAAGAGAGTAACTGATTCCTCCAAACTCTTCCATCCAACAGACCACCTGGCGTATAGAGGTGCGGTAGGTAGGTAGGTAGGTCTGTCTGTTTCTTGGCCCGGAGTGGAGGAATATGTAGCGTCCGTGGAATTATCTCCCTCCATCCATTGTGGAAATCATACGTTTAAACGGAATTAGTCAGCCAATACGATAATCATTGTACAGTCGGGGAACAAAATATCTGGTCACTTAATTGAAGGTAAAGGGAGATATCTGATACTCTTCCCCCCCTCAATTATACATACATACATACATACATGCATTAGTAAATACATGAATATATGAGTTATTTAAGTACTCTATTCAGTGCAACAATTAGTACACACGGTGACTTTTATGGTGGTTAATGTATCCTTGGCGATTTCACTATCTTATTAATTATTATTATCAATATTATTATTTTTTTTACTGTGGAGTTGCCAGAAATCGCCCGGGCTTCCAGGTGAGTAGCCAGGTGGAGAAGTGAGATGAGATGTGTGTGTGTGTGTGTGTGTGTGTGTGTGTGTGTGTGTGTGTGTGTGTGTGTTGAAAAATATATGCAACACTATAGGAAAATGTGTGTGTGTGTGTGTGTGTGTGTGTGTGTGTGTGTGTGTGTGTGTGTGTGTGTGTATGTGTATGTGTATGTGTGTGTGTGTGTGTGTGTGTGTGTGTGTGTGTGTGTGTGTGTGTGTGTGTGTGTGTGTGTGTGTGTGTGTGTGTGTGTGTGTGTGTGTGTGTGTGTTGAAAAATATATGCAACACTATAGGAAAATGTGTGTGTGTGTGTGTGTGTGTGTGGTGTGTGTGTGTGTGTGTGTGTGTGTTTGTAGAGAGAGAGCGAGAGAGATACATGCATGTGCTGTGTGGGGAAGAATACGTGTAAATCTTGATAATGAAACAAGTCAATGAGTCAAATGAATTGAAGTGAAGAGGAAGAAAAATAGAAGACCGCACCAAACCTAGAAAACACTACAGCAAAAAGGAAGGAAGGAAGGGAAGGGAAGGGAAGGGAAGGGAAGGGAAGGGAAGGGAAGGGAAGGGGAAGGGAAGGGAAGGGAAGGGAAGGGAAGGGAGGGAGGAAGGGAGGGAGGAAGGGAGGGAGGAAGGGAGGAAGGAAGGAAGGAAGGAAGGAAGGAAGGGAGTAAGGGATGGAGTAAGGGAGGGAGTAAGGGAGGGAGTAAGGGAGGGAGTAAGGGAGGGAGTAGGAAGGAAGGAAGGAAGGAAGGGAGGGAGGGAGGGAGGGAGGGAGGGAGGGAGGGAGGGAGGGAGGGAGGGAGGGAGGGAGGAAGGAAGGAAGGAAGGAAGGCAGGCAGGTATGAACAGTCACGAGCACTAATAAGTATACAGCTTTGGTTTCTGAAGCTTTGAACAGTCCAATTAATTAACCAACGAACTAATTCCAATGGAGATCTTAGTAACTGTTCATATATTTACTGTCTCCAGGTATTCCAAGCACATCTGGATACTTATTAGTGCTCGTGACTGTACAGCAAGCATAATTAAAGGATAAACAGTAGAAGGAGAAAGCGAGAGACAGTTCCAGAAATTAAATATAGGAAATATTGTAGTTGTGGTGCTAAGAAAAATAATTGAAATGTATGGGGAAAAAGAGTGTACCATACAAGATGTCCATTGAGGGAGGGGAAAAAGAGAGGGAGGGGGAAAAAAGAGAGGGAGGGGAGAAAGAGAGGGAGGGGAAAAAAGAGAGGGAGGGGAAAAAAGAGAGGGAGGGGGAAAAAAGAGAGGGAGGGGAAAAAAGAGAGGGAGGGGGAAAAGAGAGGGAGGGGGAAAACAGTGTACCATACCAGATGTCCATTGAGGAAGGGAAAGAGAGGGAGGGGAAAAAGAGAGGGAGGGGAAAAAAGAGAGGGAGGGGAAAAAAGAGAGGGAGGGGAAAAAAAGAGAGGGAGGGGGAAAAAAGAGAGGGAGGGGAAAAAAGAGAGGGAGGGGAAAAAAGAGAGGGAGGGGAAAAAGAGAGGGAGGGGAAAAAGAGAGGGAGGGGGAAAAAAAGTGATGTGTAGGTGTGGTGGCCGGTGGGCTGGTGAGACAACTATTCCCCCCTCCTTCTCCCCCCCCCCCTCCCCCCCCTCCACACACCTCCCTCCTCCTCCATCACGTGAC
>JAWQEG010003180.1:0-2500 GCA_033782935.1 Petrolisthes cinctipes
CCTTCCTTCTTTGTTTTCTTATTCTTTTCGTTTCTTTCTGCATCTTTCTCTTTTCTTATTCTTTTCGTTTTCTTTCTGCATCTTTCTCTTTGCTTATTCTTTTCGTTTTTCCTCCTTCTCTCTTCCCTCTTTCTTATTCTATTCGTTTTTCCTCCTTCCTTCTCTCTTTTCTATTTTTTTCGTTTTCCTTCTGCATCTTTCTTCTTCTTTCTTCCCTCTTTTCTTATTCATTTCATTTTTCCTCCTTTCTTCTCTCTTTTCTTATTTTCCTCCTTCCTTCTCTCTTTTCTTATTGTTTTCGTTTTTCCTCCTTCCTTCTTTCCTTTCTTATTTTCCTTCTTCCTCTTTCTTCTCTCTTTCTTATTCTTTTCATTTTTCCTCTTTCCTTTTTTCTTTTCTTATTCTTTTCGTTCTTCCTTCTCTCCTTGATGTAATCCTTCTTTATACGTTAATTTTATATTTCTTGTGTTATTCCTCCTTTTTCTCTTTCTTCTTCTTTTTTCTTTTTTGTTCTTCCTCTTCCATGTTGTTGTTATTGTTTGTGTTGTTGTTTTTCTTCTCTCCCCCTATTATAATTATTTACCTTTCCTTATACTATGCCCTCTTTTCATTTTATTTCCTTCCTGCTTTCTGTCACACCACTCCATCACCTTTCCCTGGCGCTATATGACCTCGCTGTTGCGGCACCTAATATCAATCAATCAATCAATCCTTATAAATTATTTTGTCTTCTTCCAAAATAATCTCTCTCCTTTTCCAAAAAAATTTCAAAGGTTTGGCTCTGCTTTCACTTCCTGTACATATCCATTCCTTTCTCTCCTTCTTTTCGTCTTCATCTTTTTTCTCTTTCTTCTCTCCTGCTCTTTCTTTGCTTTCTGTGCATTTCCTTTCTCCCCCTTCTCTTCTTTTTATTTTCCCATCTCTCTCCTGTTCTTCTCTTCTGCTCTTTCCTTACTTCTTTCACTCACTCGAACATTTTTTTTTTCTTTCATTGCTCTTTCCTCCTTTTATATCTCTCTAAACTTTATTACTACGCTTTACTCTCTTTCCTTTCCCTATTCCCCTTTCTCTATTCCCCTTTCCCTATTCCCTTTCCCTATTTCCCTATTTTAGTAACTGTTCTTTTTCCCTTTCTTTCTACCTTCTCTCTCTCTTCTCCCCCCCACCTCCCTTTCAGTCCTCTTCCCCTCTCAATATTCCCCTCTCCTTCTCTCTCTTCATCCCTCTCAATAACCCCCTCTCCTCCACTACTCATTTATAATCCCACTTTCCCCTCTCTTCATCCACACCCCTCACCTCTCTCAATAACCCCCTCTCCTCCACTACCCATTTGTATCCACTCTTCCACTCTCTCCACCCACATCCCTCTCCCTCTCAGTCTCCATATCCAAATCCTGTTAGTCTACCTTCTTCCTTACAGCCTCCTATTTAATTTCCTCTCTCCTTTCTATAAACTCTTTCCCTCTCCCTCCTTTTCCCCTTCCCTCCCTCTTCTTCCCCTCTCCACTCATCTCTTTCTCTCCCTCTCTCCCTCTCATCCTTTCTCTCTCTCTCTCTCTCTCTCTCTCCTCTCATCCCTTTCCCTCTCACCCTCTCCTCTCATCCCTTTCTCTCTCTCCTCTCCTCCCTCCCCCTCATATCTCCTCCCCTCTCTTCTCCTCCCTCCCCCTCATATCTCCTCTCCTCTCATCCCTTTCTCTCTCTCTCCTCTCCTCCCTCCCCCTCTCCTTCCCTCTCTTCTCCTCCCTCTCACCCTCTCCTCTCCTCCCTTCCCCTCTCACCCTCTCCTCTCCTCCCTTCCCCTCTCACCCTCTCCTCTCCCTCTCCTCTCCCTCTCCTCTCCCTCTCCTCTCACCCTCTCCCGAAAGATTACTGTCGTCATAAAAACAGCTGTGTGCCAGTTTACCTGTCCTAGCAAACCTTCCGTACCTCTCCCTCACTCTCCCTCACTCTCTAGCAAACCTTCTGTACCTCTCTCACTCTCCCTCACTCTCTAGCAAATCTTCTGTACCTCTCCCTCACTCTCCCTCACTCTCCCTCACTCTCTCTCACTCTCTTAGCAAACCTACTGTACCTCTCTCACTCTCCCTCACTCTCACTCACCCTCTCTCACTCTCCCTCACTCTCTAGCAAACCTTCTGTACCTCTCCCTCACTCTCCCTCACCCTCTCTCACTCTCCCTCACTCTCTAGCAAACCTTCTGTACCTCTCTCACTCTCCCTCACTCTCAATCACCCTCCTCACTCTCCCTCACTCTCTAGCAAACCTTCTGTACCTCTCCCTCACTCTCCCACACTCTCCCTCAATCTCTATCCAACCTTCTGTACTTCTCCCTCACTCTATAGCAAACCTTCTGTACTTCTCCCTCACTCTATAGCAAACCTTCTGTACCTCTCTCACTTTCCCTCACTCTCCATCACTCTCTAGCAAATCTTCTGTACCCCTCCCTCACTCTCCCACACTCTCCCTCACTCTCCCTCACTCACTATCAAACCTTTTT
>JAWQEG010003180.1:12500-106772 GCA_033782935.1 Petrolisthes cinctipes
TAATAATTATACTACTACTACTACTATTACTACTACTACTACTACTACTACTACTACTACTACTACTACTACTACTACTACTAACACTAGTGATGATAGTGATGATAACAATAATAACAATAACAATAACAATAATAGTAACAACAACAACAACAACCTCGTATTCCTAAGAGATAGAGACAGCTATGTAAATTAACGACTCACACACGATCATCTTTATAGAGTAGAAAGAAAAAATGTGACAGGATTGGTGTGGCATTCATTATTTTGTAGTCACTGTCCATGGCTGGGTTCGCTAAATTTGGGTTATTTTTGCCGTTGTAAGGTAGTGATACTTTTGTAAATACTCTCGACCCCGGATTTGTCTAGGAATATGGCCATAAGAGCGAAATAGATGCAATATCATGCAAATGGACAATCGTTATTAACTTTCTGTGTTTCCCCCGCCGTACACACCCGCATACACCACATGCACATATTCCTTGCACGCACACGCACACACATACATATATCCCTGCACACGCACACACACACACACACACACACACACACGCCCTTATGCCCGCACACACACACACACACACATACACACACTCTCTCTCTCTCTCTCTTACCAACCAGCTCTAAATTCTGTAACGAAACTTCCCTTCAAATTCTAGTGGTAAGAGGCTTAAGTTGTCCCAGTTTACCCTTCCCTTTTTATACTCACGATTCTTTCTTACAAGGAGTATATAATATTCAGAGGGCCATGGTTCTCTACAGCTTGGTCTTATATTTCAGCAGACGATATCAAAGGAAGAGGAAATGTTTTACTGATAATATCTATACCCTAATGAATTCTGTATTGTAGTGTGTTAAGGGGGTGTATAGCACATTGTTTTGGGTTATAAATCTCTAGCAAATTATTCCTGCAAACTATTCCAGGCAACAGGATACCATTATTTTTTCTGCTTCTGGGTCTGTTTCCTGGCATACTTTGGTGGAATCAAGGTGCTCCAATCTTTCAAAAGTATACTAATCCCCTTAAAGTACTTACTGTCTTATCCCTCGATATTATTGGTGGCATTCCATATTATTGTTTGTTTCTCGCTCTCGATATACGCGTTCCAATACCCAGAGAACTGACTGATAAACGAACACGTACGCATCGCCGCTCAAATATTCTGTTCGGGGATCATCGATATTTCTTGGGTAGTTGTTGTTTGCTGCATAACTTTATTATTCACGATGGTGGTATTATTTTTAGGGGGCAATTCACTTTTGTTATATTGGAATGCCTTGATTTCCTCCAAAGTATGCCAGGAAACAGGACCAGATGAAGAAAAATAATGGTGTTCTGTTGCTTGGTATAGTTTGGAGGACTCAATTTCTTCAGATTTACTAACACTGAACTTCCCCTGTAATGAATGTGCAAGCTACGTGAAACAAACCTGATACAGTAGAGTTATGAGTAGTTCTTTTGTTTTCTATTATAGACATGAAAGTATAACATAATTTCTGAGGGAGGAGTACAGTTGGCCACGGAAATTCTTACACAGACTATATTTATAAATGTAAGGTCATTCATTATTTTTCAATACTGCAATGAATGGTCTACCAAGTGACTCAGTGATTACAAGACAACAAACGTAATAATAATGTTGTATTGTAGTTACGTAGTCTTACATTTCCTACATGTTGTAAACCCTCGATAACAACAACGCGTGTACGAATTCTTGAAGCCAATAATACAGATAATACTTTTGCACAATAAACTCTACGGACTCCGCCACCCATGTTTCATTACCAACTATTCATACTCCCAGCACTTGCACCTGCCTGATATAATTAATAGTTGGATGAAGGATTAAAAGATTTCATGATTATAATTACTACTGCCTTGGGGAATTGAAACAGACAGACAAACAGACACTTCATTCGACGATTCTCGAAAGTCACTTGATTCGACGATTCTCGAAAGTCACTTGATTCGACGATTCTCAAAAGTCACTTCATTCGACGATTCTCGAAAGTCACTTGATTCGACGATTCTCGAAAGTCACTTGATTCGACGATTCTCGAAAGTCACTTCATTCGACGATTCTCGAAAGTCACTTCATCCGACGATTCTCGAAAGTCACTTGATTCGACGATTCTCGAAAGTCACTTCATTCGACGATTCTCGAAAGTCACTTGATTCGACGATTCTCGAAAGTCACTTGATTCGACGATTATCGAAAGTCACTTGATTCGACGATTCTCGAAAGTCACTTAATTCGACGATTCTCGAAAGTCACTTGATTCGACGATTCTCGAAAGTCATTTGATTCGACGATTCTCGAAAGTCACTTCATTCGACGATTCTCGAAAGTCACTTCATTCGACGATTCTCGAAAGTCACTTCATTCGACGATTCTCGAAAGTCACTTCATTCGACGATTCTCGAAAGTCACTTCATTCGACGATTCTCGAAAGTCACTTGATTCGACGATTCTCGAAAGTCACTTGATTCGACGATTCTCGAAAGTCACTTGATTCGACGATTCTCGAAAGTCACTTCATTCGACGATTCTCGAAAGTTACCTCATTCGACGATGCTCGAAAGTCACCTCATTCGACGATGCTCGAAAGTCACTTCATTCGACGATGCTCGAAAGTCACTTCATTCGACGATTCTCGAAAGTCACTCTATTCGACGATTCTCGAAAGTCACTTGATTCGACGATTCTCGAAAGTCACTTCATTCGACGATTCTCGAAAGTCACTTCATTCGACGATTCTCGAAAGTCACTCCATTCGACGATTCTCGAAAGTCACTCTATTCGACGATGCTCGAAAGTCACCTCCTTCGACGATGCTCGAAAGTCACCTCCTTCGACGATGCTCGAAAGTCACTTGATTCGACGATGCTCGAAAGTCACCTCCTTCGACGATGCTCGAAAGTCACCACCTTCGACGATGCTCGAAAGTCACCTCCTTCGACGATGCTCGAAAGTCACCTCCTTCGACGATGCTCGAAAGTCACCTCCTTCGACGATGCTCGAAAGTCACCTCCTTCGACGATGCTCGAAAGTCACCTCCTTCGACGATGCTAGAAAGTCACCTCCTTCGACGATTCTCGAAAGTCACCTCATTCGACGATTCTCGAAAGTCACTTCATTCGACGATTCTCGAAAGTCACTTCATTCGACGATTCTCGAAAGTCACTTGATTCGACGATTCTCGAAAGTCACTTGATTCGACGATTCTCGAAAGTCACTCCATTCGAAGATTCTCGAAAGTCACTCCATTCGACAATTCTTGAAAGTCACTCCATTCGACGATTCTCGAAAGTCACTCCATTCGACGATTCTCGAAAGTCACTCCATTCGACGATTCTCGAAAGTCACTCCATTCGACGATTCTCGAAAGTCACTCCATTCGACGATTCTCGAAAGTCACTTCATTCGACGATTCTCGAAAGTCACTCCATTCGACGATTCTCGAAAGTCACTCCATTCGACGATTCTCGAAAGTCACTCCATTCGAAGATTCTCGAAAGTCACTCCATTCGACGATTCTCGAAAGTCACTCCATTCGACGATTCTCGAAAGTCACTCCATTCGACGATTCTCGAAAGTCACTCCATTCGACGATTCTCGAAAGTCACTTCATTCGACGATTCTCGAAAGTCACTTCATTCGACGATTCTCGAAAGTCACTCCATTCGACGATTCTCGAAAGTCACTCCATTCGACGATTCTCGAAAGTCACTCCATTCGACGATTCTCGAAAGTCACTCCATTCGACGATTCTCGAAAGTCACTCCATTCGACGATTCTCGAAAGTCACTCCATTCGACGATTCTCGAAAGTCACTCCATTCGACGATTCTCGAAAGTCACTCCATTCGACGATTCTCGAAAGTCACTTCATTCGACGATTCTCGAAAGTCACTTCATTCGACGATTCTCGAAAGTCACTTCATTCGACGATTCTCGAAAGTCACTTCATTCGACGATTCTCGAAAGTCACTTGATTCGACGATTCTCGAAAGTCACTTGATTCGACGATTCTCGAAGGCACTTGATTCGACGATTCTCGAAAGTCACTTGATTCGACGATTCTCGAAAGTCACTTCATTCGACGATTCTCGAAAGTCATTCCATTCGACGATTCTCGAAAGTCACTCCATTCGAAGATTCTCGAAAGTCACTCCATTCGACGAATCTCGAAAGTCACTCCATTCGACGATTCTCGAAAGTCACTCCATTCGACGATTCTCGAAAGTCACTTCATTCGATGATTCTCGAAAGTCACTTCATTCGATGATTCTCGAAAGTCACTCCATTCGACGATTCTCGAAAGTCACTCCATTCGACGATTCTCGAAAGTCACTCCATTCGACGATTCTCGAAAGTCACTCCATTCGACGATTCTCGAAAGTCACTCCATTCGACGATTCTCGAAAGTCACTCCATTCGACGATTCTCGAAAGTCACTCCATTCGACGATTCTCGAAAGTCACTCCATTCGACGATTCTCGAAAGTCACTCCATTCGACGATTCTCGAAAGTCACTCCATTCGACGATTCTCGAAAGTCACTCCATTCGACGATTCTCGAAAGTCACTCCATTCGACGATTCTCGAAAGTCACTTCATTCGACGATTCTCGAAAGTCACTCGATTCGACGATTCTCGAAAGTCACTTGATTCGACGATTCTCGAAAGTCACTTGATTCGACGATTCTCGAAAGTCAATTGATTCGACGATTCTCGAAAGTCACTTAATTCGACGATTCTCGAAAGTCACTTGATTCGACGATTCTCGAAAGTCACTTGATTCGACGATTCTCGAAAGTCACTTGATTCGACGATTCTCGAAAGTCACTTGATTCGACGATTCTCGAAAGTCACTCCATTCGACGATTCTCGAAAGTCACTCCATTTGACGATTCTCGAAAGTCACTCCATTCGACGATTCTCGAAAGTCACTCCATTCGACGATTCTCGAAAGTCACTCCATTCGACGATTCTCGAAAGTCACTCCATTCGACGATTCTCGAAAGTCACTCCATTCGACGATTCTCGAAAGTCACTCCATTCGACGATTCTCGAAAGTCACTTCATTCGACGATTCTCGAAAGTCACTTCATTCGACGATTCTCGAAAGTCTCTTCATTCGACGATTCTAGAAAGTCACTTCATTCGACGATTCTCGAAAGTCACTTCATTCGACGATGCTCGAAAGTCACTTCATTCGACGATGCTCGAAAGTCACTTCATTCGACGATGCTCGAAAGTCACTCGATTCGACGATTCTCGAAAGTCACTCGATTCGACGATTCTCGAAAGTCACTCCATTCGACGATTCTCGAAAGTCACTCCATTCGACGATTCTCGAAAGTCACTCCATTCGACGATTCTCGAAAGTCACTCCATTCGACGATTCTCAAAAGTCACTCCATTCGACGATTCTCAAAAGTCACTCCATTCGACGATTCTCAAAAGTCACTCCATTCGACGATTCTCGAAAGTCACTCCATTCGACGATGCTCGAAAGTCACCTCCTTCGACGATGCTCGAAAGTCACCTCCTTCGACGATGCTCGAAAGTCACCTCCTTCGACGATCCTCGAAAGTCACCTCCTTCGACGATGCTCGAAAGTCACCTCCTTCGACGATGCTCGAAAGTCACCTCCTTCGACGATGCTCGAAAGTCACCTCCTTCGACGATGCTCGAAAGTCACCTCCTTCGACGATGCTCGAAAGTCACCTCCTTCGACGATGCTCGAAAGTCACCTCATTCGACGATTCTCGAAAGTCACCTCATTCGACGATTCTCGAAAGTCACCTCATTCGATGATTCTCGAAAGTCACTTGATTCGACGATTCTAGAAAGTCACTTGATTCGACGATTCTCGAAAGTCACTTGATTCGACGATTCTCGAAAGTCACTCCAATCGACGATTCTCGAAAGTCACTCCATTCGACGATTCTCGAAAGTCACTCCAATCGACGATTCTCGAAAGTCACTCCATTCGACGATTCTCGAAAGTCACTCCATTCGACGATTCTCGAAAGTCACTCCATTCGACGATTCTCGAAAGTCACTCCATTCGACGATTCTCGAAAGTCACTTCATTCGACGATTCTCGAAAGTCACTTCATTCGACGATTCTCGAAAGTCACTCCATTCGACGATTCTAGAAAGTCACTCCATTCGACGATTCTCGAAAGTCACTCCATTCGACGATTCTCGAAAGTCACTCCATTCGACGATTCTCGAAAGTCACTCCATTCGACGATTCTCGAAAGTCACTCCATTCGACGATTCTCAAAAGTCACTCCATTCGACGATTCTCGAAAGTCACTCCATTCGGCGATTCTCGAAAGTCACTCCATTCGACGATTCTCGAAAGTCACTTCATTCGACGATTCTCGAAAGTCACTCCATTCGACGATTCTCGAAAGTCACTCCATTCGACGATTCTCGAAAGTCACTCCATTCGACGATTCTCGAAAGTCACTCCATTCGACGATTCTCGAAAGTCACTCGATTCGACGATTCTCGAAAGTCACTCCATTCGACGATTCTCGAAAGTCACTCCATTCGACGATTCTCGAAAGTCACTTCATTCGACGATTCTCGAAAGTCACTTCATTCGACGATTCTCGAAAGTCACTTCATTCGACGATTCTCGAAAGTCACTTCATTCGACGATTCTCGAAAGTCACTTGATTCGACGATTCTCGAAGGCACTTGATTCGACGATTCTCGAAAGTCACTTGATTCGACGATTCTCGAAAGTCACTTCATTCGACGATTCTCGAAAGTCATTCCATTCGACGATTCTCGAAAGTCACTCCATTCGAAGATTCTCGAAAGTCACTCCATTCGACGATTCTCGAAAGTCACTCCATTCGAAGATTCTCGAAAGTCACTCCATTCGACAATTCTCGAAAGTCACTCCATTCGACGATTCTCGAAAGTCACTCCATTCGACGATTCTCGAAAGTCACTCCATTCGACGATTCTCGAAAGTCACTCCATTCGACGATTCTCGAAAGTCACTTCATTCGACGATTCTCGAAAGTCACTCCATTCGACGATTCTCGAAAGTCACTCCATTCGACGATTCTCGAAAGTCACTCCATTCAACGATTCTCGAAAGTCACTCCATTCGACGATTCTCGAAAGTCACTCCATTCGACGATTCTCGAAAGTCACTCCATTCGACGATTCTCGAAAGTCACTCCATTCGACGATTCTCGAAAGTCACTCCATTCGACGATTCTCGAAAGTCACTCCATTCGACGATTCTCGAAAGTCACTCCATTCGACGATTCTCGAAAGTCACTCCATTCGACGATTCTCGAAAGTCACTCCATTCGACGATTCTCGAAAGTCACTCCATTCGACGATTCTCGAAAGTCACTCCATTCGACGATTCTCGAAAGTCACTCCATTCGACGATTCTCGAAAGTCACTCCATTCGACGATTCTCGAAAGTCACTCCATTCGACGATTCTCGAAAGTCACTCCATTCGACGATTCTCGAAAGTCACTTCATTCGACGATTCTCGAAAGTCACTCGATTCGACGATTCTCGAAAGTCACTCGATTCGACGATTCTCGAAAGTCACTTGATTCGACGATTCTCGAAAGTCAATTGATTCGACGATTCTCGAAAGTCACTTGATTCGACGATTCTCGAAAGTCACTTGATTCGACGATTCTCGAAAGTCACTTGATTCGACGATTCTCGAAAGTCACTTGATTCGACGATTCTCGAAAGTCACTTGATTCGACGATTCTCGAAAGTCACTTCATTCGACGATTCTCGAAAGTCACTCCATTCGACGATTCTCGAAAGTCACTCCATTTGACGATTCTCGAAAGTCACTCCATTTGACGATTCTCGAAAGTCACTCCATTCGACGATTCTCGAAAGTCACTCCATTCGACGATTCTCGAAAGTCACTTCATTCGACGATTCTCGAAAGTCACTTCATTCGACGATTCTCGAAAGTCACTTCATTCGACGATTCTCGAAAGTCTCTTCATTCGACGATTCTAGAAAGTCACTTCATTCGACGATTCTCGAAAGTCACTTCATTCGACGATGCTCGAAAGTCACTTCATTCGACGATGCTCGAAAGTCACTTCATTCGATGATGCTCGAAAGTCACTCGATTCGACGATTCTCGAAAGTCACTCGATTCGACGATTCTCGAAAGTCACTCCATTCGACGATTCTCGAAAGTCACTCCATTCGACGATTCTCGAAAGTCACTCCATTCGACGATTCTCAAAAGTCACTCCATTCGACGATTCTCAAAAGTCACTCCATTCGACGATTCTCAAAAGTCACTCCATTCGACGATTCTCGAAAGTCACTCCATTCGACGATGCTCGAAAGTCACCTCCTTCGACGATGCTCGAAAGTCACCTCCTTCGACGATGCTCGAAAGTCACCTCCTTCGACGATGCTCGAAAGTCACCTCCTTCGACGATGCTCGAAAGTCACCTCCTTCGACGATGCTCGAAAGTCACCTCCTTCGACGATGCTCGAAAGTCACCTCCTTCGACGATGCTCGAAAGTCACCTCCTTCGACGATGCTCGAAAGTCACCTCCTTCGACGATGCTCGAAAGTCACCTCATTCGACGATTCTCGAAAGTCACCTCATTCGACGATTCTCGAAAGTCACCTCATTCGATGATTCTCGAAAGTCACTTGATTCGACGATTCTAGAAAGTCACTTGATTCGACGATTCTCGAAAGTCACTTGATTCGACGATTCTCGAAAGTCACTCCAATCGACGATTCTCGAAAGTCACTCCATTCGACGATTCTCGAAAGTCACTCCATTCGACGATTCTCGAAAGTCACTCCATTCGACGATTCTCGAAAGTCACTTCATTCGACGATTCTCGAAAGTCACTCCATTCGACGATTCTAGAAAGTCACTCCATTCGACGATTCTCGAAAGTCACTCCATTCGACGATTCTCGAAAGTCACTCCATTCGACGATTCTCAAAAGTCACTCCATTCGACGATTCTCGAAAGTCACTTCATTCGACGATTCTCGAAAGTCACTCGATTCGACGATTCTCGAAAGTCACTCCATTCGACGATTCTCGAAAGTCACTCCATTCGACGATTCTCGAAAGTCACTTGATTCGACGATTCTCGAAAGTCACTTGATTCGACGATTCTCGAAAGTCACTTGATTCGACGATTCTCGAAAGTCATTCCATTCGACGATTCTCGAAAGTCACTCCATTCGAAGATTCTCGAAAGTCACTCCATTCGACGATTCTCGAAAGTCACTCCATTCGAAGATTCTCGAATGTCACTCCATTCGAAGATTCTCGAAAGTCACTCCATTCGAAGATTCTCGAAAGTAACTCCATTCAAAGATTCTCGAAAGTCACTCCATTCGAAGATTCTCGAAAGTCACTCCATTCGAAGATTCTCGAAAGTCACTCCATTCGACAATTCTCGAAAGTCACTCCATTCGACGATTCTCGAAAGTCACTTCATTCGACGATTCTCGAAAGTCACTTCATTCGACGATTCTCGAAAGTCACTTCATTCGACGATTCTCGAAAGTAACTCTATGCGACGATGCTCGAAAGTCACCTCCTTCGACGATGCTCGAAAGTCACTTGATTCGACGATGCTCGAAAGTCACTTGATTCGACGATGCTCGAAAGTCACCACCTTCGACGATGCTCGAAAGTCACCTCCTTCGACGATGCTCGAAAGTCACCTCCTTCGACGATGCTCGAAAGTCACCTCCTTCGACGATGCTCGAAAGTCACCTCCTTCGACGATGCTCGAAAGTCACCTCCTTCGACGATGCTAGAAAGTCACCTCCTTCGACGATTCTCGAAAGTCACCTCATTCGACGATTCTCGAAAGTCACTTCATTCGACGATTCTCGAAAGTCACTTGATTCGACGATTCTCGAAAGTCACTTGATTCGACGATTCTCGAAAGTCACTTCATTCGAAGATTCTCGAAAGTCATTCCATTCGACGATTCTCGAAAGTCACTCCATTCGAAGATTCTCGAAAGTCACTCCATTCGACGATTCTCGAAAGTCACTCCATTCGACGATTCACGAAAGTCACTCCATTCGACGATTCTCGAAAGTCACTCCATTCGACAATTCTCGAAAGTCACTCCATTCGACGATTCTCGAAAGTCACTCCATTCGACGATTCTCGAAAGTCACTCCATTCGACGATTCTCGAAAGTCACTCCATTCGACGATTCTCGAAAGTCACTCCATTCGACGATTCTCGAAAGTCACTCCATTCGACGATTCTCGAAAGTCACTCCATTCGACGATTCTCGAAAGTCACTCCATTCGACGATTCTCGAAAGTCACTCCATTCGACGATTCTCGAAAGTCACTCCATTCGACGATTCTCGAAAGTCACTCCATTCGACGATTCTCGAAAGTCACTCCATTCGACGATTCTCGAAAGTCACTCCATTCGACGATTCTCGAAAGTCACTCCATTCGACGATTCTCGAAAGTCACTCCATTCGGCGATTCTCGAAAGTCACTCCATTCGACGATTCTCGAAAGTCACTCCATTCGACGATTCTCGAAAGTCACTCCATTCGACGATTCTCGAAAGTCACTCCATTCGACGATTCTCGAAAGTCACTTCATTCGACGATTCTCGAAAGTCACTCCATTCGACGATTCTCGAAAGTCACTCCATTCGACGATTCTCGAAAGTCACTCCATTCGACGATTCTCGAAAGTCACTCCATTCGACGATTCTCGAAAGTCACTCCATTCGACGATTCTCGAAAGTCACTCCATTCGACGATTCTCGAAAGTCACTCCATTCGACGATTCTCGAAAGTCACTCCATTCGACGATTCTCGAAAGTCACTTCATTCTACGATTCTCGAAAGTCACTTCATTCTACGATTCTCGAAAGTCACTTCATTCGACGATTCTCGAAGGCACTTGATTCGACGATTCTCGAAAGTCACTTGATTCGACGATTCTCGAAAGTCACTTGATTCGACGATTCTCGAAAGTCACTTGATTCGACGATTCTCGAAAGTCACTTGATTCGACGATTCTCGAAAGTCATTCCATTCGACGATTCTCGAAAGTCACTCCATTCGACGATTCTCGAAAGTCACTCCATTCGAAGATTCTCGAAAGTCACTCCATTCGACGATTCTCGAAAGTCACTCCATTCGAAGATTCTCGAAAGTCACTCCATTCGACAATTCTCGAAAGTCACTCCATTCGACGATTCTCGATAGTCACTCCATTCGACGATTCTCGAAAGTCACTCCATTCGACGATTCTCGAAAGTCACTCCATTCGACGATTCTCGAAAGTCACTCCATTCGACGATTCTCGAAAGTCACTTCATTCGACGATTCTCGAAAGTCACTCCATTCGACGATTCTCGAAAGTCACTTCATTCGACGATTCTCGAAAGTCACTCCATTCGACGATTCTCGAAAGTCACTCCATTCGACGATTCTCGAAAGTCACTCCATTCGACGATTCTCGAAAGTCACTCCATTCGACGATTCTCGAAAGTCACTCCATTCGACGATTCTCGAAAGTCACTCCATTCGACGATTCTCGAAAGTCACTCCATTCGACGATTCTCGAAAGTCACTCCATTCGACGATTCTCGAAAGTCACTCCATTCGACGATTCTCGAAAGTCACTCCATTCGACGATTCTCGAAAGTCACTCCATTCGACGATTCTCGAAAGTCACTCCATTCGACGATTCTCGAAAGTCACTCCATTCGACGATTCTCGAAAGTCACTTCATTCGACGATTCTCGAAAGTCACTCGATTCGACGATTCTCGAAAGTCACTTGATTCGACGATTCTCGAAAGTCACTTGATTCGACGATTCTCGAAAGTCAATTGATTCGACGATTCTCGAAAGTCACTTGATTCGACGATTCTCGAAAGTCAATTGATTCGACGATTCTCGAAAGTTACTTGATTCGACGATTCTCGAAAGTTACTTGATTCGACGATTCTCGAAAGTCACTCCATTCGACGATTCTCGAAAGTCACTTCATTCGACGATTCTCGAAAGTCACTTCATTCGACGATTCTCGAAAGTCACTCCATTCGACGATTCTCGAAAGTCACTCCATTTGACGATTCTCGAAAGTCACTCCATTCGACGATTCTCGAAAGTCACTCCATTCGACGATTCTCGAAAGTCACTCCATTCGACGATTCTCGAAAGTCACTCCATTCGACGATTCTCGAAAGTCACTCCATTCGACGATTCTCGAAAGTCACTCCATTCGACGATTCTTGAAAGTCACTTCATTCGACGATTCTCGAAAGTCACTTCATTCGACGATTCTCGAAAGTCACTTCATTCGACGATTCTAGAAAGTCACTTCATTCGACGATTCTAGAAAGTCACTTCATTCGACGATGCTCGAAAGTCACTTCATTCGACGATGCTCGAAAGTCACTTCATTCGACGATGCTCGAAAGTCACTTCATTCGATGATGCTCGAAAGTCACTCGATTCGACGATTCTCGAAAGTCACTCGATTCGACGATTCTCGAAAGTCACTCGATTCGACGATTCTCGAAAGTCACTCGATTCGACGATTCTCGAAAGTCACTCGATTCGACGATTCTCGAAAGTCACTCGATTCGACGATTCTCGAAAGTCACTCCATTCGACGATTCTCGAAAGTCACTCCATTCGACGATGCTCGAAAGTCACTCCATTCGACGATGCTCGAAAGTCACTCCATTCGACGATGCTCGAAAGTCACCTCCTTCGACGATGCTCGAAAGTCACCTCCTTCGACGATGCTCGAAAGTCACCTCCTTCGACGATGCTCGAAAGTCACCTCCTTCGACGATGCTCGAAAGTCACCTCCTTCGACGATGCTCGAAAGTCACCTCCTTCGACGATGCTCGAAAGTCACCTCCTTCGACGATGCTCGAAAGTCACCTCCTTCGACGATGCTCGAAAGTCACCTCCTTCGACGATGCTCGAAAGTCACCTCCTTCGACGATGCTCGAAAGTCACCTCCTTCGACGATGCTCGAAAGTCACCTCCTTCGACGATGCTCGAAAGTCACCTCCTTCGACGATGCTCGAAAGTCACCTCATTCGACGATGCTCGAAAGTCACCTCATTCGACGATGCTCGAAAGTCACCTCATTCGACGATGCTCGAAAGTCACCTCATTCGACGATGCTCGAAAGTCACCTCATTCGACGATTCTCGAAAGTCACTTCATTCGACGATTCTCGAAAGTCACTTCATTCGACGATTCTCGAAAGTCACTCCATTCGACGATTCTCGAAAGTCACTCCATTCGACGATTCTCGAAAGTCACTCCATTCGACGATTCTCGAAAGTCACTCCATTCGACGATTCTCGAAAGTCACTTGATTCGACGATTCTCGAAAGTCACTTGATTCGACGATTCTCGAAAGTCACTTGATTCGACGATTCTCGAAAGTCACTTGATTCGACGATTCTCGAAAGTCACTCCATTCGACGATTCTCGAAAGTCACTCCATTCGACGATTCTCGAAAGTCACTCCATTCGACGATTCTCGAAAGTCACTCCATTCGACGATTCTCGAAAGTCACTCCATTCGACGATTCTCGAAAGTCACTCCATTCGACGATTCTCGAAAGTCACTCCATTCGACGATTCTCGAAAGTCACTCCATTCGACGATTCTCGAAAGTCACTCCATTCGACGATTCTCGAAAGTCACTCCATTCGACGATTCTCGAAAGTCACTCCATTCAAAGATTCTCGAAAGTCACTCCATTCAAAGATTCTCGAAAGTCACTCCATTCGACGATTCTCGAAAGTCACTCCATTCGACGATTCTCGAAAGTCACTTCATTCGACGATTCTCGAAAGTCACTTGATTCGACGATGCTCGAAAGTCACCTCCTTCGACGATGCTCGAAAGTCACCTCCTTCGACGATGCTCGAAAGTCACCTCCTTCGACGATGCTCGAAAGTCACCTCCTTCGACGATTCTCGAAAGTCACTCCATTCGACGATGCTCGAAAGTCACTCCATTCGACGATGCTCGAAAGTCACCTCCTTCGACGATGCTCGAAAGTCACCTCCTTCGACGATGCTCGAAAGTCACCTCCTTCGACGATGCTCGAAAGTCACCTCCTTCGACGATGCTCGAATGTCACCTCCTTCGACGATGCTCGAAAGTCACCTCCTTCGACGATGCTCGAAAGTCACCTCCTTCGACGATGCTCGAAAGTCACCTCCTTCGACGATGCTCGAAAGTCACCTCCTTCGACGATGCTCGAAAGTCACCTCCTTCGACGATGCTCGAAAGTCACCTCCTTCGACGATGCTCGAAAGTCACCTCCTTCGACGATGCTCGAAAGTCACCTCCTTCGACGATGCTCGAAAGTCACCTCCTTCGACGATGCTCGAAAGTCACCTCCTTCGACGATGCTCGAAAGTCACCTCCTTCGACGATGCTCGAAAGTCACCTCCTTCGACGATGCTCGAAAGTCACCTCCTTCGACGATGCTCGAAAGTCACCTCATTCGACGATGCTCGAAAGTCACCTCATTCGACGATGCTCGAAAGTCACCTCATTCGACGATGCTCGAAAGTCACCTCATTCGACGATGCTCGAAAGTCACCTCATTCGACGATTCTCGAAAGTCACCTCATTCGACGATTCTCGAAAGTCACTTCATTCGACGATTCTCGAAAGTCACTCCATTCGACGATTCTCGAAAGTCACTCCATTCGACGATTCTCGAAAGTCACTCCATTCGACGATTCTCGAAAGTCACTCCATTCGACGATTCTCGAAAGTCACTTGATTCGACGATTCTCGAAAGTCACTTGATTCGACGATTCTCGAAAGTCACTTGATTCGACGATTCTCGAAAGTCACTTGATTCGACGATTCTCGAAAGTCACTCCATTCGACGATTCTCGAAAGTCACTCCATTCGACGATTCTCGAAAGTCACTCCATTCGACGATTCTCGAAAGTCACTCCATTCGACGATTCTCGAAAGTCACTCCATTCGACGATTCTCGAAAGTCACTCCATTCGACGATTCTCGAAAGTCACTCCATTCGACGATTCTCGAAAGTCACTCCATTCGACGATTCTCGAAAGTCACTCCATTCGACGATTCTCGAAAGTCACTCCATTCGACGATTCTCGAAAGTCACTCCATTCGACGATTCTCGAAAGTCACTCCATTCGACGATTCTCGAAAGTCACTCCATTCGACGATTCTCGAAAGTCACTCCATTCGACGATTCTCGAAAGTCACTCCATTCGACGATTCTCGAAAGTCACTCCATTCGACGATTCTCGAAAGTCACTCCATTCGACGATTCTCGAAAGTCACTCCATTCGACGATTCTCGAAAGTCACTCCATTCGACGATTCTCGAAAGTCACTTCATTCGACGATTCTCGAAAGTCACTTCATTCGACGATTCTCGAAAGTCACTTGATTCGACGATGCTCGAAAGTCACCTCCTTCGACGATGCTCGAAAGTCACCTCCTTCGACGATGCTCGAAAGTCACCTCCTTCGACGATGCTCGAAAGTCACCTCCTTCGACGATGCTCGAAAGTCACCTCCTTCGACGATGCTCGAAAGTCACCTCCTTCGACGATGTTCGAAAGTCACTTGATTCGACGATGCTCGAAAGTCACCTCCTTCGACGATGCTCGAAAGTCACCTCCTTCGACGATGCTCGAAAGTCACCTCCTTCGACGATGCTCGAAAGTCACCTCCTTCGACGATGCTCGAAAGTCACCTCCTTCGACGATGCTCGAAAGTCACCTCCTTCGACGATGCTCGAAAGTCACCTCCTTCGACGATGCTCGAAAGTCACCTCCTTCGACGATGCTCGAAAGTCACCTCCTTCGACGATGCTCGAAAGTCACCTCCTTCGACGATGCTCGAAAGTCACCTCCTTCGACGATGCTCGAAAGTCACCTCCTTCGACGATGCTCGAAAGTCACCTCCTTCGACGATGCTCGAAAGTCACCTCCTTCGACGATGCTCGAAAGTCACCTCATTCGACGATTCTCGAAAGTCGCCTCCTTCGATGATGCTCGAAAGTCACCTCATTCGACGATTCTCGAAAGTCACTCCATTCGACGATTCTCGAAAGTCACTTCATTCGACGATTCTCGAAAGTCACTCGATTCGACGATTCTCGAAAGTCACTTGATTCGACGATTCTCGAAAGTCACTTGATTCGACGATTCTCGAAAGTCAATTGATTCGACGATTCTCGAAAGTTACTTGATTCGACGATTCTCGAAAGTTACTTGATTCGACGATTCTCGAAAGTTACTTGATTCGACGATTCTCGAAAGTTACTTGATTCGACGATTCTCGAAAGTCACTCCATTCGACGATTCTCGAAAGTCACTTCATTCGACGATTCTCGAAAGTCACTTCATTCGACGATTCTCGAAAGTCACTCCATTCGACGATTCTCGAAAGTCACTCCATTCGACGATTCTCGAAAGTCACTCCATTCGACGATTCTCGAAAGTCACTCCATTCGACGATTCTCGAAAGTCACTCCATTCGACGATTCTCGAAAGTCACTCCATTCGACGATTCTCGAAAGTCACTCCATTCGACGATTCTCGAAAGTCACTCCATTCGACGATTCTCGAAAGTCACTTCATTCGACGATTCTCGAAAGTCACTTCATTCGACGATTCTCGAAAGTCACTTCATTCGACGATTCTCGAAAGTCACTTCATTCGACGATTCTAGAAAGTCACTTCATTCGACGATTCTCGAAAGTCACTTCATTCGACGATTCTCGAAAGTCACTTCATTCGACGATGCTCGAAAGTCACTTCATTCGACGATGCTCGAAAGTCACTTCATTCGATGATGCTCGAAAGTCACTCGATTCGACGATTCTCGAAAGTCACTCGATTCGACGATTCTCGAAAGTCACCTCCTTCGACGATGCTCGAAAGTCACCTCCTTCGACGATGCTCGAAAGTCACCTCCTTCGACGATGCTCGAAAGTCACCTCCTTCGACGATGCTCGAAAGTCACCTCCTTCGACGATGCTCGAAAGTCACCTCCTTCGACGATGTTCGAAAGTCACTTGATTCGACGATGCTCGAAAGTCACCTCCTTCGACGATGCTCGAAAGTCACCTCCTTCGACGATGCTCGAAAGTCACCTCCTTCGACGATGCTCGAAAGTCACCTCCTTCGACGATGCTCGAAAGTCACCTCCTTCGACGATGCTCGAAAGTCACCTCCTTCGACGATGCTCGAAAGTCACCTCCTTCGACGATGCTCGAAAGTCACCTCCTTCGACGATGCTCGAAAGTCACCTCCTTCGACGATGCTCGAAAGTCACCTCCTTCGACGATGCTCGAAAGTCACCTCCTTCGACGATGCTCGAAAGTCACCTCCTTCGACGATGCTCGAAAGTCACCTCCTTCGACGATGCTCGAAAGTCACCTCATTCGACGATTCTCGAAAGTCGCCTCCTTCGATGATGCTCGAAAGTCGCCTCATTCGACGATTCTCGAAAGTCACTCCATTCGACGATTCTCGAAAGTCACTTCATTCGACGATTCTCGAAAGTCACTCGATTCGACGATTCTCGAAAGTCACTTGATTCGACGATTCTCGAAAGTCACTCCATTCGACGATTCTCGAAAGTCACTTCATTCGACGATTCTCGAAAGTCACTTCATTCGACGATTCTCGAAAGTCACTTCATTCGACGATTCTAGAAAGTCACTTCATTCGACGATTCTCGAAAGTCACTTCATTCGACGATTCTCGAAAGTCACTTCATTCGACGATGCTCGAAAGTCACCTCATTCGACGATGCTCGAAAGTCACTTCATTCGATGATGCTCGAAAGTCACTCGATTCGACGATTCTCGAAAGTCACTCGATTCGACGATTCTCGAAAGTCACCTCCTTCGACGATGCTCGAAAGTCACCTCCTTCGACGATGCTCGAAAGTCACCTCCTTCGACGATGCTCGAAAGTCACCTCCTTCGACGATGCTCGAAAGTCACCTCCTTCGACGATGCTCGAAAGTCACCTCCTTCGACGATGTTCGAAAGTCACTTGATTCGACGATGCTCGAAAGTCACCTCCTTCGACGATGCTCGAAAGTCACCTCCTTCGACGATGCTCGAAAGTCACCTCCTTCGACGATGCTCGAAAGTCACCTCCTTCGACGATGCTCGAAAGTCACCTCCTTCGACGATGCTCGAAAGTCACCTCCTTCGACGATGCTCGAAAGTCACCTCCTTCGACGATGCTCGAAAGTCACCTCCTTCGACGATGCTCGAAAGTCACCTCCTTCGACGATGCTCGAAAGTCACCTCCTTCGACGATGCTCGAAAGTCACCTCCTTCGACGATGCTCGAAAGTCACCTCCTTCGACGATGCTCGAAAGTCACCTCCTTCGACGATGCTCGAAAGTCACCTCATTCGACGATTCTCGAAAGTCGCCTCCTTCGATGATGCTCGAAAGTCACCTCATTCGACGATTCTCGAAAGTCACTCCATTCGACGATTCTCGAAAGTCACTTCATTCGACGATTCTCGAAAGTCACTCGATTCGACGATTCTCGAAAGTCACTTGATTCGACGATTCTCGAAAGTCACTTGATTCGACGATTCTCGAAAGTCAATTGATTCGACGATTCTCGAAAGTTACTTGATTCGACGATTCTCGAAAGTTACTTGATTCGACGATTCTCGAAAGTCACTCCATTCGACGATTCTCGAAAGTCACTCCATTCGACGATTCTCGAAAGTCACTTCATTCGACGATTCTCGAAAGTCACTTCATTCGACGATTCTCGAAAGTCACTCCATTCGACGATTCTCGAAAGTCACTCCATTCGACGATTCTCGAAAGTCACTCCATTCGACGATTCTCGAAAGTCACTCCATTCGACGATTCTCGAAAGTCACTCCATTCGACGATTCTCGAAAGTCACTCCATTCGACGATTCTCGAAAGTCACTCCATTCGACGATTCTCGAAAGTCACTCCATTCGACGATTCTCGAAAGTCACTTCATTCGACGATTCTCGAAAGTCACTTCATTCGACGATTCTCGAAAGTCACTTCATTCGACGATTCTAGAAAGTCACTTCATTCGACGATTCTCGAAAGTCACTTCATTCGACGATTCTCGAAAGTCACTTCATTCGACGATGCTCGAAAGTCACTTCATTCGACGATGCTCGAAAGTCACTTCATTCGATGATGCTCGAAAGTCACTCGATTCGACGATTCTCGAAAGTCACTCGATTCGACGATTCTCGAAAGTCACTCCATTCGACGATTCTCGAAAGTCACTCCATTCGACGATTCTCGAAAGTCACTCCATTCGACGATTCTCGAAAGTCACTCCATTCGACGATTCTCGAAAGTCACTCCATTCGACGATTCTCGAAAGTCACTCCATTCGACGATTCTCGAAAGTCACTCCATTCGACGATGCTCGAAAGTCACTCCATTCGACGATGCTCGAAAGTCACCTCCTTCGACGATGCTCGAAAGTCACCTCCTTCGACGATGCTCGAAAGTCACCTCCTTCGACGATGCTCGAAAGTCACCTCCTTCGACGATGCTCGAAAGTCACCTCCTTCGACGATGCTCGAAAGTCACCTCCTTCGACGATGCTCGAAAGTCACCTCCTTCGACGATGCTCGAAAGTCACCTCCTTCTACGATGCTCGAAAGTCACCTCCTTCGACGATGCTCGAAAGTCACCTCCTTCGACGATGCTCGAAAGTCACCTCATTCGACGATGCTCGAAAGTCACCTCATTCGACGATGCTCGAAAGTCACCTCATTCGACGATTCTCGAAAGTCACCTCATTCGACGATTCTCGAAAGTCACCTCATTCGACGATTCTCGAAAGTCACTCCATTCGACGATTCTCGAAAGTCACTTCATTCGACGATTCTCGAAAGTCACTTGATTCGACGATGCTCGAAAGTCACCTCCTTCGACGATGCTCGAAAGTCACCTCCTTCGACGATGCTCGAAAGTCACCTCCTTCGACGATGCTCGAAAGTCACCTCCTTCGACGATTCTCGAAAGTCACTCCATTCGACGATGCTCGAAAGTCACTCCATTCGACGATGCTCGAAAGTCACTCCATTCGACGATGCTCGAAAGTCACCTCCTTCGACGATGCTCGAAAGTCACCTCCTTCGACGATGCTCGAAAGTCACCTCCTTCGACGATGCTCGAATGTCACCTCCTTCGACGATGCTCGAAAGTCACCTCCTTCGACGATGCTCGAAAGTCACCTCCTTCGACGATGCTCGAAAGTCACCTCCTTCGACGATGCTCGAAAGTCACCTCCTTCGACGATGCTCGAAAGTCACCTCCTTCGACGATGCTCGAAAGTCACCTCCTTCGACGATGCTCGAAAGTCACCTCCTTCGACGATGCTCGAAAGTCACCTCCTTCGACGATGCTCGAAAGTCACCTCCTTCGACGATGCTCGAAAGTCACCTCCTTCGACGATGCTCGAAAGTCACCTCATTCGACGATGCTCGAAAGTCACCTCATTCGACGATGCTCGAAAGTCACCTCATTCGACGATGCTCGAAAGTCACCTCATTCGACGATTCTCGAAAGTCACCTCATTCGACGATTCTCGAAAGTCACTTCATTCGACGATTCTCGAAAGTCACTCCATTCGACGATTCTCGAAAGTCACTCCATTCGACGATTCTCGAAAGTCACTCCATTCGACGATTCTCGAAAGTCACTCCATTCGACGATTCTCGAAAGTCACTTGATTCGACGATTCTCGAAAGTCACTTGATTCGACGATTCTCGAAAGTCACTTGATTCGACGATTCTCGAAAGTCACTTGATTCGACGATTCTCGAAAGTCACTTGATTCGACGATTCTCGAAAGTCACTTGATTCGACGATTCTCGAAAGTCACTCCATTCGACGATTCTCGAAAGTCACTCCATTCGACGATTCTCGAAAGTCACTCCATTCGACGATTCTCGAAAGTCACTCCATTCGACGATTCTCGAAAGTCACTCCATTCGACGATTCTCGAAAGTCACTCCATTCGACGATTCTCGAAAGTCACTCCATTCGACGATTCTCGAAAGTCACTCCATTCGACGATTCTCGAAAGTCACTCCATTCGACGATTCTCGAAAGTCACTCCATTCGACGATTCTCGAAAGTCACTCCATTCGACGATTCTCGAAAGTCACTCCATTCGACGATTCTCGAAAGTCACTCCATTCGACGATTCTCGAAAGTCACTCCATTCGACGATTCTCGAAAGTCACTCCATTCGACGATTCTCGAAAGTCACTCCATTCGACGATTCTCGAAAGTCACTCCATTCGACGATTCTCGAAAGTCACTCCATTCGACGATTCTCGAAAGTCACTTCATTCGACGATTCTCGAAAGTCACTTGATTCGACGATGCTCGAAAGTCACCTCCTTCGACGATGCTCGAAAGTCACCTCCTTCGACGATGCTCGAAAGTCACCTCCTTCGACGATGCTCGAAAGTCACCTCCTTCGACGATGCTCGAAAGTCACCTCCTTCGACGATGCTCGAAAGTCACCTCCTTCGACGATGCTCGAAAGTCACCTCCTTCGACGATGTTCGAAAGTCACTTGATTCGACGATGCTCGAAAGTCACCTCCTTCGACGATGCTCGAAAGTCACCTCCTTCGACGATGCTCGAAAGTCACCTCCTTCGACGATGCTCGAAAGTCACCTCCTTCGACGATGCTCGAAAGTCACCTCCTTCGACGATGCTCGAAAGTCACCTCCTTCGACGATGCTCGAAAGTCACCTCCTTCGACGATGCTCGAAAGTCACCTCCTTCGACGATGCTCGAAAGTCACCTCCTTCGACGATGCTCGAAAGTCACCTCCTTCGACGATGCTCGAAAGTCACCTCCTTCGACGATGCTCGAAAGTCACCTCCTTTGACGATGCTCGAAAGTCACCTCCTTCGACGATGCTCGAAAGTCACCTCATTCGACGATTCTCGAAAGTCACCTCCTTCGATGATGCTCGAAAGTCACCTCATTCGACGATTCTCGAAAGTCACTCCATTCGACGATTCTCGAAAGTCACTTCATTCGACGATTCTCGAAAGTCACTCGATTCGACGATTCTCGAAAGTCACTTGATTCGACGATTCTCGAAAGTCACTTGATTCGACGATTCTCGAAAGTCAATTGATTCGACGATTCTCGAAAGTTACTTGATTCGACGATTCTCGAAAGTTACTTGATTCGACGATTCTCGAAAGTCACTCCATTCGACGATTCTCGAAAGTCACTCCATTCGACGATTCTCGAAAGTCACTTCATTCGACGATTCTCGAAAGTCACTTCATTCGACGATTCTCGAAAGTCACTCCATTCGACGATTCTCGAAAGTCACTCCATTCGACGATTCTCGAAAGTCACTCCATTCGACGATTCTCGAAAGTCACTCCATTCGACGATTCTCGAAAGTCACTCCATTCGACGATTCTCGAAAGTCACTCCATTCGACGATTCTCGAAAGTCACTCCATTCGACGATTCTCGAAAGTCACTCCATTCGACGATTCTCGAAAGTCACTCCATTCGACGATTCTCGAAAGTCACTCCATTCGACGATTCTCGAAAGTCACTTCATTCGACGATTCTCGAAAGTCACTTCATTCGACGATTCTCGAAAGTCACTTCATTTGACGATTCTAGAAAGTCACTTCATTCGACGATTCTCGAAAGTCACTTCATTCGACGATTCTCGAAAGTCACTTCATTCGACGATGCTCGAAAGTCACTTCATTCGACGATGCTCGAAAGTCACTTCATTCGATGATGCTCGAAAGTCACTCGATTCGACGATTCTCGAAAGTCACTCGATTCGACGATTCTCGAAAGTCACTCCATTCGACGATTCTCGAAAGTCACTCGATTCGACGATTCTCGAAAGTCACTCCATTCGACGATTCTCGAAAGTCACTCCATTCGACGATTCTCGAAAGTCACTCCATTCGACGATTCTCGAAAGTCACTCCATTCGACGATTCTCGAAAGTCACTCCATTCGACGATGCTCGAAAGTCACTCCATTCGACGATGCTCGAAAGTCACCTCCTTCGACGATGCTCGAAAGTCACCTCCTTCGACGATGCTCGAAAGTCACCTCCTTCGACGATGCTCGAAAGTCACCTCCTTCGACGATGCTCGAAAGTCACCTCCTTCGACGATGCTCGAAAGTCACCTCCTTCGACGATGCTCGAAAGTCACCTCCTTCTACGATGCTCGAAAGTCACCTCCTTCGACGATGCTCGAAAGTCACCTCCTTCGACGATGCTCGAAAGTCACCTCATTCGACGATGCTCGAAAGTCACCTCATTCGACGATGCTCGAAAGTCACCTCATTCGACGATTCTCGAAAGTCACCTCATTCGACGATTCTCGAAAGTCACCTCATTCGACGATTCTCGAAAGTCACTCCATTCGACGATTCTCGAAAGTCACTTCATTCGACGATTCTCGAAAGTCACTTGATTCGACGATGCTCGAAAGTCACCTCCTTCGACGATGCTCGAAAGTCACCTCCTTCGACGATGCTCGAAAGTCACCTCCTTCGACGATGCTCGAAAGTCACCTCCTTCGACGATTCTCGAAAGTCACTCCATTCGACGATGCTCGAAAGTCACTCCATTCGACGATGCTCGAAAGTCACTCCATTCGACGATGCTCGAAAGTCACCTCCTTCGACGATGCTCGAAAGTCACCTCCTTCGACGATGCTCGAAAGTCACCTCCTTCGACGATGCTCGAATGTCACCTCCTTCGACGATGCTCGAAAGTCACCTCCTTCGACGATGCTCGAAAGTCACCTCCTTCGACGATGCTCGAAAGTCACCTCCTTCGACGATGCTCGAAAGTCACCTCCTTCGACGATGCTCGAAAGTCACCTCCTTCGACGATGCTCGAAAGTCACCTCCTTCGACGATGCTCGAAAGTCACCTCCTTCGACGATGCTCGAAAGTCACCTCCTTCGACGATGCTCGAAAGTCACCTCCTTCGACGATGCTCGAAAGTCACCTCCTTCGACGATGCTCGAAAGTCACCTCATTCGACGATGCTCGAAAGTCACCTCATTCGACGATGCTCGAAAGTCACCTCATTCGACGATGCTCGAAAGTCACCTCATTCGACGATTCTCGAAAGTCACCTCATTCGACGATTCTCGAAAGTCACTCCATTCGACGATTCTCGAAAGTCACTCCATTCGACGATTCTCGAAAGTCACTCCATTCGACGATTCTCGAAAGTCACTCCATTCGACGATTCTCGAAAGTCACTCCATTCGACGATTCTCGAAAGTCACTCCATTCGACGATTCTCGAAAGTCACTCCATTCGACGATTCTCGAAAGTCACTTGATTCGACGATTCTCGAAAGTCACTCCATTCGACGATTCTCGAAAGTCACTCCATTCGACGATTCTCGAAAGTCACTCCATTCGACGATTCTCGAAAGTCACTCCATTCGACGATTCTCGAAAGTCACTCCATTCGACGATTCTCGAAAGTCACTCCATTCGACGATTCTCGAAAGTCACTCCATTCGACGATTCTCGAAAGTCACTCCATTCGACGATTCTCGAAAGTCACTCCATTCGACGATTCTCGAAAGTCACTCCATTCGACGATTCTCGAAAGTCACTCCATTCGACGATTCTCGAAAGTCACTCCATTCGACGATTCTCGAAAGTCACTCCATTCGACGATTCTCGAAAGTCACTCCATTCGACGATTCTCGAAAGTCACTCCATTCGACGATTCTCGAAAGTCACTCCATTCGACGATTCTCGAAAGTCACTCCATTCGACGATTCTCGAAAGTCACTCCATTCGACGATTCTCGAAAGTCACTCCATTCGACGATTCTCGAAAGTCACTTCATTCGACGATTCTCGAAAGTCACTTGATTCGACGATGCTCGAAAGTCACCTCCTTCGACGATGCTCGAAAGTCACCTCCTTCGACGATGCTCGAAAGTCACCTCCTTCGACGATGCTCGAAATTCACCTCCTTCGACGATGCTCGAAAGTCACCTCCTTCGACGATGCTCGAAAGTCACCTCCTTCGACGATGCTCGAAAGTCACTTGATTCGACGATGCTCGAAAGTCACCTCCTTCGACGATGCTCGAAAGTCACCTCCTTCGACGATGCTCGAAAGTCACCTCCTTCGACGATGCTCGAAAGTCACCTCCTTCGACGATGCTCGAAAGTCACCTCCTTCGACGATGCTCGAAAGTCACCTCCTTCGACGATGCTCGAAAGTCACCTCCTTCGACGATGCTCGAAAGTCACCTCCTTCGACGATGCTCGAAAGTCACCTCCTTCGACGATGCTCGAAAGTCACCTCCTTCGACGATGCTCGAAAGTCACCTCCTTCGACGATGCTCGAAAGTCACCTCCTTCGACGATGCTCGAAAGTCACCTCATTCGACGATTCTCGAAAGTCACCTCCTTCGATGATGCTCGAAAGTCACCTCATTCGACGATTCTCGAAAGTCACTCCATTCGACGATTCTCGAAAGTCACTTCATTCGACGATTCTCGAAAGTCACTCGATTCGACGATTCTCGAAAGTCACTTGATTCGACGATTCTCGAAAGTCACTTGATTCGACGATTCTCGAAAGTCAATTGATTCGACGATTCTCGAAAGTTACTTGATTCGACGATTCTCGAAAGTTACTTGATTCGACGATTCTCGAAAGTCACTCCATTCGACGATTCTCGAAAGTCACTCCATTCGACGATTCTCGAAAGTCACTTCATTCGACGATTCTCGAAAGTCACTTCATTCGACGATTCTCGAAAGTCACTCCATTCGACGATTCTCGAAAGTCACTCCATTCGACGATTCTCGAAAGTCACTCCATTCGACGATTCTCGAAAGTCACTCCATTCGACGATTCTCGAAAGTCACTCCATTCGAAGATTCTCGAAAGTCACTCCATTCGACGATTCTCGAAAGTCACTCCATTCGACGATTCTCGAAAGTCACTCCATTCGACGATTCTCGAAAGTCACTCCATTCGACGATTCTCGAAAGTCACTCCATTCGACGATTCTCGAAAGTCACTCCATTCGACGATTCTCGAAAGTCACTTCATTCGACGATTCTCGAAAGTCACTTCATTCGACGATTCTCGAAAGTCACTTCATTCGACGATTCTAGAAAGTCACTTCATTCGACGATTCTCGAAAGTCACTTCATTCGACGATTCTCGAAAGTCACTTCATTCGACGATGCTCGAAAGTCACTTCATTCGACGATGCTCGAAAGTCACTTCATTCGATGATGCTCGAAAGTCACTCGATTCGACGATTCTCGAAAGTCACTCGATTCGACGATTCTCGAAAGTCACTCCATTCGACGATTCTCGAAAGTCACTCGATTCGACGATTCTCGAAAGTCACTCCATTCGACGATTCTCGAAAGTCACTCCATTCGACGATTCTCGAAAGTCACTCCATTCGACGATTCTCGAAAGTCACTCCATTCGACGATTCTCGAAAGTCACTCCATTCGACGATGCTCGAAAGTCACTCCATTCGACGATGCTCGAAAGTCACCTCCTTCGACGATGCTCGAAAGTCACCTCCTTCGACGATGCTCGAAAGTCACCTCCTTCGACGATGCTCGAAAGTCACCTCCTTCGACGATGCTCGAAAGTCACCTCCTTCGACGATGCTCGAAAGTCACCTCCTTCGACGATGCTCGAAAGTCACCTCCTTCTACGATGCTCGAAAGTCACCTCCTTCGACGATGCTCGAAAGTCACCTCTTTCGACGATGCTCGAAAGTCACCTCATTCGACGATGCTCGAAAGTCACCTCATTCGACGATTCTCGAAAGTCACCTCATTCGACGATTCTCGAAAGTCACCTCATTCGACGATTCTCGAAAGTCACTCCATTCGACGATTCTCGAAAGTCACTCCATTCGACGATTCTCGAAAGTCACTCCATTCGACGATTCTCGAAAGTCACTCCATTCGACGATTCTCGAAAGTCACTCCATTCGACGATTCTCGAAAGTCACTCCATTCGACGATTCTCGAAAGTCACTCCATTCGACGATTCTCGAAAGTCACTCCATTCGACGATTCTCGAAAGTCACTTCATTCGACGATTCTCGAAAGTCACTTCATTCGACGATTCTAGAAAGTCACTCGATTCGACGATTCTCGAAAGTCACTCGATTCGACGATTCTCGAAAGTCACTCGATTCGACGATTCTCGAAAGTCACTCCATTCGACGATTCTCGAAAGTCACTCCATTCGACGATTCTCGAAAGTCACTCCATTCGACGATTCTCGAAAGTCACTCCATTCGACGATTCTCGAAAGTCACTCCATTCGACGATTCTCGAAAGTCACTCCATTCGACGATGCTCGAAAGTCACCTCCTTCGACGATGCTCGAAAGTCACCTCCTTCGACGATGCTCGAAAGTCACCTCCTTCGACGATGCTCGAAAGTCACCTCCTTCGACGATGCTCGAAAGTCACCTCCTTCGACGATGCTCGAAAGTCACCTCCTTCGACGATGCTCGAAAGTCACCTCCTTCGACGATGCTCGAAAGTCACCTCCTTCGACGATGCTCGAAAGTCACCTCCTTCGACGATGCTCGAAAGTCACCTCCTTCGACGATGCTCGAAAGTCACCTCCTTCGACGATGCTCGAAAGTCACCTCCTTCGACGATGCTCGAAAGTCACCTCCTTCGACGATGCTCGAAAGTCACCTCCTTCGACGATGCTCGAAAGTCACCTCCTTCGACGATGCTCGAAAGTCACCTCCTTCGACGATGCTCGAAAGTCACCTCATTCGACGATGCTCGAAAGTCACCTCATTCGACGATGCTCGAAAGTCACCTCATTCGACGATGCTCGAAAGTCACCTCATTCGACGATGCTCGAAAGTCACCTCATTCGACGATGCTCGAAAGTCACCTCATTCGACGATTCTCGAAAGTCACCTCATTCGACGATTCTCGAAAGTCACTTCATTCGACGATTCTCGAAAGTCACTCCATTCGACGATTCTCGAAAGTCACTCCATTCGACGATTCTCGAAAGTCACTCCATTCGACGATTCTCGAAAGTCACTTGATTCGATGATTCTCGAAAGTCACTTGATTCGACGATTCTCGAAAGTCACTTAATTCGACGATTCTCGAAAGTCACTTGATTCGACGATTCTCGAAAGTCACTTGATTCGACGATTCTCGAAAGTCACTTGATTCGACGATTCTCGAAAGTCACTCGATTCGACGATTCTCGAAAGTCACTCCATTCGACGATTCTCGAAAGTCACTCCATTCGACGATTCTCGAAAGTCACTCCATTCGACGATTCTCGAAAGTCACTCCATTCGACGATTCTCGAAAGTCACTCCATTCGACGATTCTCGAAAGTCACTCCATTCGACGATTCTCGAAAGTCACTCCATTCGACGATTCTCGAAAGTCACTCCATTCGACGATTCTCGAAAGTCACTCCATTCGACGATTCTCGAAAGTCACTCCATTCGACGATTCTCGAAAGTCACTCCATTCGACGATTCTCGAAAGTCACTCCATTCGACGATTCTCGAAAGTCACTCCATTCGACGATTCTCGAAAGTCACTCCATTCGACGATTCTCGAAAGTCACTCCATTCGACGATTCTCGAAAGTCACTTCATTCGACGATGCTCGAAAGTCACTTGATTCGACGATGCTCGAAAGTCACCTCCTTCGACGATGCTCGAAAGTCACCTCCTTCGACGATGCTCGAAAGTCACCTCCTTCGACGATGCTCGAAAGTCACCTCCTTCGACGATGCTCGAAAGTCACTCCATTCGACGATGCTCGAAAGTCACTCCATTCGACGATGCTCGAAAGTCACTCCATTCGACGATGCTCGAAAGTCACTCCATTCGACGATGCTCGAAAGTCACCTCCTTCGACGATGCTCGAAAGTCACCTCCTTCGACGATGCTCGAAAGTCACCTCCTTCGACGATGCTCGAAAGTCACCTCCTTCGACGATGCTCGAAAGTCACCTCCTTCGACGATGCTCGAAAGTCACCTCCTTCGACGATGCTCGAAAGTCACCTCCTTCGACGATGCTCGAAAGTCACCTCCTTCGACGATGCTCGAAAGTCACCTCCTTCGACGATGCTCGAAAGTCACCTCCTTCGACGATGCTCGAAAGTCACCTCCTTCGACGATGCTCGAAAGTCACCTCCTTCGACGATGCTCGAAAGTCACCTCCTTCGACGATGCTCGAAAGTCACCTCCTTCGACGATGCTCGAAAGTCACCTCATTCGACGATGCTCGAAAGTCACCTCATTCGACGATGCTCGAAAGTCACCTCATTCGACGATGCTCGAAAGTCACCTCATTCGACGATGCTCGAAAGTCACCTCATTCGACGATTCTCGAAAGTCACTCCATTCGACGATTCTCGAAAGTCACTCCATTCGACGATTCTCGAAAGTCACTCCATTCGACGATTCTCGAAAGTCACTTCATTCGACGATTCTCGAAAGTCACTTCATTCGACGATTCTCGAAAGTCACTCCATTCGACGATTCTCGAAAGTCACTCCATTCGACGATTCTCAAAAGTCACTCCATTCGACGATTCTCAAAAGTCACTCCATTCGACGATTCTCGAAAGTCACTTCATTCGACGATTCTCGAAAGTCACTCCATTCGACGATTCTCGAAAGTCACTCGATTCGACGATTCTCGAAAGTCACTCGATTCGACGATTCTCGAAAGTCACTCCATTCGACGATTCTCGAAAGTCACTCCATTCGACGATTCTCGAAAGTCACTCCATTCGACGATTCTCGAAAGTCACTCCATTCGACGATTCTCGAAAGTCACTTCATTCGACGATTCTCGAAAGTCACTTGATTCGACGATTCTCGAAAGTCACTTCATTCGACGATTCTCGAAAGTCACTTCATTCGACGATTCTCGGAAGTCACTTGATTCGACGATTCTCGAAAGTCACTTGATTCGACGATTCTCGAAAGTCACTTGATTCGACGATTCTCGAAAGTCACTTGATTCGACGATTCTCGAAAGTCACTTCATTCGACGATTCTCGAAAGTCCCTCGATTCGACGATTCTCGAAAGTCACTCCATTCGACGATTCTCGAAAGTCACTCGATTCGACGATTCTCGAAAGTCACTCCATTCGACGATTCTCGAAAGTCACTCCATTCGACGATTCTCGAAAGTCACTTCATTCGACGATTCTCGAAAGTCACTTCATTCGACGATTCTCGAAAGTAACTTCATTCGACGATTCTCGAAAGTCACTCCATTCGACGATTCTCGAAAGTCACTCCATTCGACGATTCTCGAAAGTCACTCCATTCGACGATTCTCGAAAGTCACTCCATTCGACGATTCTCGAAAGTCACTCCATTCGACGATTCTCGAAAGTCACTCCATTCGACGATTCTCGAAAGTCACTCCATTCGACGATTCTCGAAAGTCACTCCATTCGACGATTCTCGAAAGTCACTCCATTCGACGATTCTCGAAAGTCACTCGATTCGACGATTCTCGAAAGTCACTCGATTCGACGATTCTCGAAAGTCACTCCATTCGACGATTCTCGAAAGTCACTCCATTCGACGATTCTCGAAAGTCACTCCATTCGACGATTCTCGAAAGTCACTCCATTCGACGATTCTCGAAAGTCACTCCATTCGACGATTCTCGAAAGTCACTTCATTCGACGATTCTCGAAAGTCACTTCATTCGACGATTCTCGAAAGTCACTCCATTCGACGATTCTCGAAAGTCACTCCATTCGACGATTCTCGAAAGTCACTCCATTCGACGATTCTCGAAAGTCATTCCATTCGACGATTCTCGAAAGTCACTCCATTCGACGATTCTCGAAAGTCACTCCATTCGACGATTCTCGAAAGTCACTCCATTCGACGATTCTCGAAAGTCACTCCATTCGACGATTCTCGAAAGTCACTACATTCGACGATTCTCGAAAGTCACTCCATTCGACGATTCTCGAAAGTCACTCCATTCGACGATTCTCGAAAGTCACTCCATTCGACGATTCTCGAAAGTCACTCCATTCGACGATTCTCGAAAGTCACTCCATTCGACGATTCTCGAAAGTCACTCCATTCGACGATTCTCGAAAGTCACTTCATTCGACGATTCTCGAAAGTCACTTCATTCGACGATTCTCGAAAGTCACTTCATTCGACGATTCTCGAAAGTAACTCTATGCGACGATGCTCGAAAGTCACCTCCTTCGACGATGCTCGAAAGTCACTTGATTCGACGATGCTCGAAAGTCACCACCTTCGACGATGCTCGAAAGTCACCTCCTTCGACGATGCTCGAAAGTCACCTCCTTCGACGATGCTCGAAAGTCACCTCCTTCGACGATGCTCGAAAGTCACCTCCTTCGACGATGCTCGAAAGTCACCTCCTTCGACGATGCTCGAAAGTCACCTCCTTCGACGATGCTCGAAAGTCACCTCCTTCGACGATGCTAGAAAGTCACCTCCTTCGACGATTCTCGAAAGTCACCTCATTCGACGATTCTCGAAAGTCACTTCATTCGACGATTCTCGAAAGTCACTTCATTCGACGATTCTCGAAAGTCACTTCATTCGAAGATTCTCGAAAGTCACTTCATTCGAAGATTCTCGAAAGTCACTCCATTCGAAGATTCTCGAAAGTCACTCCATTCGACGATTCTCGAAAGTCACTCCATTCGACGATTCACGAAAGTCACTCCATTCGACGATTCTCGAAAGTCACTCTATTCGACAATTCTCGAAAGTCACTCCATTCGACGATTCTCGAAAGTCACTCCATTCGACGATTCTCGAAAGTCACTCCATTCGACGATTCTCGAAAGTCACTCCATTCGACGATTCTCGAAAGTCACTCCATTCGACGATTCTCGAAAGTCACTCCATTCGACGATTCTCGAAAGTCACTCCATTCGACGATTCTCGAAAGTCACTCCATTCGACGATTCTCGAAAGTCACTCCATTCGACGATTCTCGAAAGTCACTTCATTCTACGATTCTCGAAAGTCACTCCATTCGACGATTCTCGAAAGTCACTCCATTCGGCGATTCTCGAAAGTCACTCCATTCGACGATTCTCGAAAGTCACTCCATTCGACGATTCTCGAAAGTCACTCCATTCGACGATTCTCGAAAGTCACTCCATTCGACGATTCTCGAAAGTCACTCCATTCGACGATTCTCGAAAGTCACTCCATTCGACGATTCTCGAAAGTCACTCCATTCGACGATTCTCGAAAGTCACTCCATTCGACGATTCTCGAAAGTCACTCCATTCGACGATTCTCGAAAGTCACTCCATTCGACGATTCTCGAAAGTCACTTCATTCGACGATTCTCGAAAGTCACTTCATTCGACGATTCTCGAAAGTCACTTCATTCGACGATTCTCGAAGGCACTTGATTCGACGATTCTCGAAAGTCACTTGATTCGACGATTCTCGAAAGTCACTTGATTCGACGATTCTCGAAAGTCACTTGATTCGACGATTCTCGAAAGTCACTTCATTCGACGATTCTCGAAAGTCATTCCATTCGACGATTCTCGAAAGTCACTCCATTCGAAGATTCTCGAAAGTCACTCCATTCGACGATTCTCGAAAGTCACTGCATTCGAAGATTCTCGAAAGTCACTCCATTCGACAATTCTCGAAAGTCACTCCATTCGACGATTCTCGAAAGTCACTCCATTCGACGATTCTCGAAAGTCACTCCATTCGACGATTCTCGAAAGTCACTTCACTCGACGATTCTCGAAAGTCACTCCATTCGACGATTCTCGAAAGTCACTTCATTCGACGATTCTCGAAAGTCACTCCATTCGACGATTCTCGAAAGTCACTCCATTCGACGATTCTCGAAAGTCACTCCATTCGACGATTCTCGAAAGTCACTCCATTCGACGATTCTCGAAAGTCACTCCATTCGACGATTCTCGAAAGTCACTCCATTCGACGATTCTCGAAAGTCACTCCATTCGACGATTCTCGAAAGTCACTCCATTCGACGATTCTCGAAAGTCACTCCATTCGACGATTCTCGAAAGTCACTAAATTCGACGATTCTCGAAAGTCACTTCATTCGACGATTCTCGAAAGTCACTCGATTCGACGATTCTCGAAAGTCACTTGATTCGACGATTCTCGAAAGTCACTTGATTCGACGATTCTCGAAAGTCAATTGATTCGACGATTCTCGAAAGTTACTTGATTCGACGATTCTCGAAAGTTACTTGATTCGACGATTCTCGAAAGTCACTTCATTCGACGATTCTCGAAAGTCACTCCATTCGACGATTCTCGAAAGTCACTTCATTCGACGATTCTCGAAAGTCACTTCATTCGACGATTCTCGAAAGTCACTCCATTCGACGATTCTCGAAAGTCACTCCATTCGACGATTCTCGAAAGTCACTCCATTTGACGATTCTCGAAAGTCACTCCATTCGACGATTCTCGAAAGTCACTCCATTCGACGATTCTCGAAAGTCACTCCATTCGACGATTCTCGAAAGTCACTCCATTCGACGATTCTCGAAAGTCACTCCATTCGACGATTCTCGAAAGTCACTCCATTCGACGATTCTTGAAAGTCACTTCATTCGACGATTCTCGAAAGTCACTTCATTCGACGATTCTCGAAAGTCACTTCATTCGACGATTCTAGAAAGTCACTTCATTCGACGATTCTAGAAAGTCACTTCATTCGACGATTCTAGAAAGTCACTTCATTCGACGATTCTCGAAAGTCACTTCATTCGACGATGCTCGAAAGTCACTTCATTCGACGATGCTCGAAAGTCACTTCATTCGATGATGCTCGAAAGTCACTCGATTCGACGATTCTCGAAAGTCACTCGATTCGACGATTCTCGAAAGTCACTCCATTCGACGATTCTCGAAAGTCACTCGATTCGACGATTCTCGAAAGTCACTCCATTCGACGATTCTCGAAAGTCACTCCATTCGACGATTCTCGAAAGTCACTCCATTCGACGATTCTCGAAAGTCACTCCATTCGACGATTCTCGAAAGTCACTCCATTCGACGATGCTCGAAAGTCACTCCATTCGACGATGCTCGAAAGTCACCTCCTTCGACGATGCTCGAAAGTCACCTCCTTCGACGATGCTCGAAAGTCACCTCCTTCGACGATGCTCGAAAGTCACCTCCTTCGACGATGCTCGAAAGTCACCTCCTTCGACGATGCTCGAAAGTCACCTCCTTCGACGATGCTCGAAAGTCACCTCATTCGACGATGCTCGAAAGTCACCTCATTCGACGATGCTCGAAAGTCACCTCATTCGACGATTCTCGAAAGTCACCTCATTCGACGATTCTCGAAAGTCACCTCATTCGAAGATTCTCGAAAGTCACTCCATTCGACGATTCTCGAAAGTCACTCCATTCGACGATTCTCGAAAGTCACTCCATTCGACGATTCTCGAAAGTCACTCCATTCGACGATTCTCGAAAGTCACTCCATTCGACGATTCTCGAAAGTCACTCCATTCGACGATTCTCGAAAGTCACTCCATTCGACGATTCTCGAAAGTCACTTCATTCGACGATTCTCGAAAGTCACTTCATTCGACGATTCTCGAAAGTCACTTCATTCGACGATTCTAGAAAGTCACTTCATTCGACGATTCTAGAAAGTCACTTCATTCGACGATTCTCGAAAGTCACTTCATTCGACGATGCTCGAAAGTCACTTCATTCGACGATGCTCGAAAGTCACTTCATTCGATGATGCTCGAAAGTCACTCGATTCGACGATTCTCGAAAGTCACTCGATTCGACGATTCTCGAAAGTCACTCCATTCGACGATTCTCGAAAGTCACTCGATTCGACGATTCTCGAAAGTCACTCCATTCGACGATTCTCGAAAGTCACTCCATTCGACGATTCTCGAAAGTCACTCCATTCGACGATTCTCGAAAGTCACTCCATTCGACGATTCTCGAAAGTCACTCCATTCGACGATGCTCGAAAGTCACTCCATTCGACGATGCTCGAAAGTCACCTCCTTCGACGATGCTCGAAAGTCACCTCCTTCGACGATGCTCGAAAGTCACCTCCTTCGACGATGCTCGAAAGTCACCTCCTTCGACGATGCTCGAAAGTCACCTCCTTCGACGATGCTCGAAAGTCACCTCCTTCGACGATGCTCGAAAGTCACCTCCTTCGACGATGCTCGAAAGTCACCTCCTTCGACGATGCTCGAAAGTCACCTCCTTCGACGATGCTCGAAAGTCACCTCATTCGACGATGCTCGAAAGTCACCTCATTCGACGATGCTCGAAAGTCACCTCATTCGACGATTCTCGAAAGTCACCTCATTCGACGATTCTCGAAAGTAACCTCATTCGAAGATTCTCGAAAGTCACTCCATTCGACGATTCTCGAAAGTCACTCCATTCGACGATTCTCGAAAGTCACTCCATTCGACGATTCTCGAAAGTCACTCCATTCGACGATTCTCGAAAGTCACTCCATTCGACGATTCTCGAAAGTCACTCCATTCGACGATTCTCGAAAGTCACTCCATTCGACGATTCTCGAAAGTCACTTCATTCGACGATTCTCGAAAGTCACTTCATTCGACGATTCTCGAAAGTCACTTCATTCGACGATTCTCGAAAGTCACTCGATTCGACGATTCTCGAAAGTCACTCGATTCGACGATTCTCGAAAGTCACTCGATTCGACGATTCTCGAAAGTCACTCCATTCGACGATTCTCGAAAGTCACTCCATTCGACGATTCTCGAAAGTCACTCCATTCGACGATTCTCGAAAGTCACTCCATTCGACGATTCTCGAAAGTCACTCCATTCGACGATTCTCGAAAGTCACTCCATTCGACGATGCTCGAAAGTCACCTCCTTCGACGATGCTCGAAAGTCACCTCCTTCGACGATGCTCGAAAGTCACCTCCTTCGACGATGCTCGAAAGTCACCTCCTTCGACGATGCTCGAAAGTCACCTCCTTCGACGATGCTCGAAAGTCACCTCCTTCGACGATGCTCGAAAGTCACCTCCTCCGACGATGCTCGAAAGTCACCTCCTTCGACGATGCTCGAAAGTAACCTCCTTCGAAGATGCTCGAAAGTCACCTCCTTCGACGATGCTCGAAAGTCACCTCCTTCGACGATGCTCGAAAGTCACTTGATTCGACGATTCTCGAAAGTCACTTCATTCGACGATTCTCGAAAGTCACTCCATTCGACGATTCTCGAAAGTCACTCCATTCGACGATTCTCGAAAGTCACTCCATTCGACGATTCTCGAAAGTCACTCCATTCGACGATTCTCGAAAGTCACTTCATTCGACGATTCTCGAAAGTCACTTGATTCGACGATTCTCGAAAGTCACTTGATTCGACGATTGTCGAAAGTCACTTCATTCGAAGATTCTCGAAAGTCATTCCATTCGACGATTCTCGAAAGTCACTCCATTCGAAGATTCTCGAAAGTCATTCCATTCGACGATTCTCGAAAGTCACTCCATTCGAAGATTCTCGAAAGTCACTCCATTCGAAGATTCTCGAAAGTCACTCCATTCGACGATTCTCGAAAGTCACTCCATTCGACGATTCTCGAAAGTCACTCCATTCGACGATTCTCGAAAGTCACTCTATTCGACGATTCTCGAAAGTCACTCCATTCGACGATTCTCGAAAGTCACTCCATTCGACGATTCTCGAAAGTCACTCCATTCGACGATTCTCGAAAGTCACTCCATTCGACGATTCTCGAAAGTCACTCCATTCGACGATTCTCGAAAGTCACTCCATTCGACGATTCTCGAAAGTCACTCCATTCGACGATTCTCGAAAGTCACTCCATTCGACGATTCTCGAAAGTCACTCCATTCGACGATTCTCGAAAGTCACTCCATTCGACGATTCTCGAAAGTCACTCCATTCGGCGATTCTCGAAAGTCACTCCATTCGACGATTCTCGAAAGTCACTCCATTCGACGATTCTCGAAAGTCACTCCATTCGACGATTCTCGAAAGTCACTCCATTCGACGATTCTCGAAAGTCACTTCATTCGACGATTCTCGAAAGTCACTCCATTCGACGATTCTCGAAAGTCACTCCATTCGACGATTCTCGAAAGTCACTCCATTCGACGATTCTCGAAAGTCACTCCATTCGACGATTCTCGAAAGTCACTCCATTCGACGATTCTCGAAAGTCACTTCATTCGACGATTCTCGAAAGTCACTTCATTCGACGATTCTCGAAAGTCACTTCATTCGACGATTCTCGAAGGCACTTGATTCGACGATTCTCGAAAGTCACTTGATTCGACGATTCTCGAAAGTCACTTGATTCGACGATTCTCGAAAGTCACTTGATTCGACGATTCTCGAAAGTCACTTGATTCGACGATTCTCGAAAGTCACTCCATTCGAAGATTCTCGAAAGTCATTCCAATCGACGATTCTCGAAAGTCACTCCATTCGAAGATTCTCGAAAGTCACTCCATTCGACGATTCTCGAAAGTCACTCCATTCGAAGATTCTCGAAAGTCACTCCATTCGACAATTCTCGAAAGTCACTCCATTCGACGATTCTCGAAAGTCACTCCATTCGACGATTCTCGAAAGTCACTCCATTCGACGATTCTCGAAAGTCACTCCATTCGACGATTCTCGAAAGTCACTCCATTCGACGATTCTCGAAAGTCACTTCATTCGACGATTCTCGAAAGTCACTCCATTCGACGATTCTCGAAAGTCACTTCATTCGACGATTCTCGAAAGTCACTCCATTCGACGATTCTCGAAAGTCACTCCATTCGACGATTCTCGAAAGTCACTCCATTCGACGATTCTCGAAAGTCACTCCATTCGACGATTCTCGAAAGTCACTCCATTCGACGATTCTCGAAAGTCACTCCATTCGACGATTCTCGAAAGTCACTCCATTCGACGATTCTCGAAAGTCACTCCATTCGACGATTCTCGAAAGTCACTCCATTCGACGATTCTCGAAAGACACTCTATTCGACGATTCTCGAAAGTCACTCCATTCGACGATTCTCGAAAGTCACTCCATTCGACGATTCTCGAAAGTCACTCCATTCGACGATTCTCGAAAGTCACTCCATTCGACGATTCTCGAAAGTCACTTCATTCGACGATTCTCGAAAGTCACTCGATTCGACGATTCTCGAAAGTCACTTGATTCGACGATTCTCGAAAGTCACTTGATTCGACGATTCTCGAAAGTCAATTGATTCGACGATTCTCGAAAGTTACTTGATTCGACGATTCTCGAAAGTTACTTGATTCGACGATTCTCGAAAGTCACTTCATTCGACGATTCTCGAAAGTCACTCCATTCGACGATTCTCGAAAGTCACTTCATTCGACGATTCTCGAAAGTCACTTCATTCGACGATTCTCGAAAGTCACTCCATTCAACGATTCTCGAAAGTCACTCCATTTGACGATTCTCGAAAGTCACTCCATTCGACGATTCTCGAAAGTCACTCCATTCGACGATTCTCGAAAGTCACTCCATTCGACGATTCTCGAAAGTCACTCCATTCGACGATTCTCGAAAGTCACTCCATTCGACGATTCTCGAAAGTCACTTCATTCGACGATTCTCGAAAGTCACTTCATTCGACGATTCTCGAAAGTCACTTCATTCGACGATTTTAGAAAGTCACTTCATTCGACGATGCTCGAAAGTCACTTCATTCGACGATGCTCGAAAGTCACTTCATTCGACGATGCTCGAAAGTCACTTCATTCGACGATGCTCGAAAGTCACTTCATTCGACGATGCTCGAAAGTCACTCGATTCGACGATTCTCGAAAGTCACTCGATTCGACGATTCTCGAAAGTCACTCCATTCGACGATTCTCGAAAGTCACTCCATTCGACGATTCTCGAAAGTCACTCCATTCGACGATTCTCGAAAGTCACTCCATTCGACGATGCTCGAAAGTCACTCCATTCGACGATGCTCGAAAGTCACCTCCTTCGACGATGCTCGAAAGTCACCTCCTTCGACGATGCTCGAAAGTCACCTCCTTCGACGATGCTCGAAAGTCACCTCCTTCGACGATGCTCGAAAGTCACCTCCTTCGACGATGCTCGAAAGTCACCTCCTTCGACGATGCTCGAAAGTCACCTCCTTCGACGATGCTCGAAAGTCACCTCCTTCGACGATGCTCGAAAGTCACCTCATTCGACGATGCTCGAAAGTCACCTCCTTCGACGATGCTCGAAAGTCACCTCATTCGACGATGCTCGAAAGTCACCTCATTCGACGATGCTCGAAAGTCACCTCATTCGACGATTCTCGAAAGTCACCTCATTCGACGATTCTCGAAAGTCACCTCATTCGACGATTCTCGAAAGTCACCTCATTCGACGATTCTCGAAAGTCACCTCATTCGACGATTCTCGAAAGTCACTCCATTCGACGATTCTCGAAAGTCACTTGATTCGACGATTCTCGAAAGTCACTCCATTCGACGATTCTCGAAAGTCACTCCATTCGACGATTCTCGAAAGTCACTCCATTCGACGATTCTCGAAAGTCACTTCATTCGACGATTCTCGAAAGTCACTCCATTCGACGATTCTCGAAAGTCACTTCATTCGACGATTCTAGAAAGTCACTTCATTCGACGATTCTAGAAAGTCACTTCATTCGACGATTCTAGAAAGTCACTCGATTCGACGATTCTCGAAAGTCACTCGATTCGACGATTCTCGAAAGTCACTCGATTCGACGATTCTCGAAAGTCACTCCATTCGACGATTCTCGAAAGTCACTCCATTCGACGATTCTCGAAAGTCACTCCATTCGACGATGCTCGAAAGTCACTCCATTCGACGATGCTCGAAAGTCACCTCCTTCGACGATGCTCGAAAGTCACCTCCTTCGACGATGCTCGAAAGTCACCTCCTTCGACGATGCTCGAAAGTCACCTCCTTCGACGATGCTCGAAAGTCACCTCCTTCGACGATGCTCGAAAGTCACCTCCTTCGACGATGCTCGAAAGTCACCTCCTTCGACGATGCTCGAAAGTCACCTCCTTCGACGATGCTCGAAAGTCACCTCCTTCGACGATGCTCGAAAGTCACCTCCTTCGACGATGCTCGAAAGTCACCTCCTTCGACGATGCTCGAAAGTCACCTCCTTCGACGATTCTCGAAAGTCACTTGATTCGACGATTCTCGAAAGTCACTGCATTCGACGATTCTCGAAAGTCACTGCATTCGACGATTCTCGAAAGTCACTCCATTCGACGATTCTCGAAAGTCACTCCATTCGACGATTCTCGAAAGTCACTCCATTCGACGATTCTCGAAAGTCACTCCATTCGACGATTCTCGAAAGTCACTCCATTCGACGATTCTCGAAAGTCACTCCATTCGACGATTCTCGAAAGTCACTTCATTCGACGATTCTCGAAAGTCACTCCATTCGACGATTCTCGAAAGTCACTTGATTCGACGATTCTCGAAAGTCACTTGATTCGACGATTCTCGAAAGTCACTTGATTCGACGATTCTCGAAAGTCACTTGATTCGACGATTCTCGAAAGTCACTCCATTCGACGATTCTCGAAAGTCACTCCATTCGACGATTCTCGAAAGTCACTCCATTCGACGATTCTCGAAAGTCACTCCATTCGACGATTCTCGAAAGTCACTCCATTCGAAGATTCTCGAAAGTCACTCCATTCGACGATTCTCGAAAGTCACTCCATTCGACGATTCTCGAAAGTCACTCCATTCGACGATTCTCGAAAGTCACTCCATTCGACGATTCTCGAAAGTCACTCCATTCAAAGATTCTCGAAAGTCACTCCATTCGACGATTCTCGAAAGTCACTCCATTCGACGATTCTCGAAAGTCACTCCATTCGACGATTCTCGAAAGTCACTTGATTCGACGATTCTCGAAAGTCACTTGATTCGACGATGCTCGAAAGTCACCTCCTTCGACGATGCTCGAAAGTCACCTCCTTCGACGATGCTCGAAAGTCACCTCCTTCGACGATGCTCGAAAGTCACCTCCTTCGACGATGCTCGAAAGTCACCTCCTTCGACGATACTCGAAAGTCACCTCCTTCGACGATGCTCGAAAGTCACCTCCTTCGACGATGCTCGAAAGTCACCTCCTTCGACGATGCTCGAAAGTCACCTCCTTCGACGATGCTCGAAAGTCACCTCCTTCGACGATGCTCGAAAGTCACCTCATTCGACAATTCTCGAAAGTCACCTCCTTCGATGATGCTCGAAAGTCACCTCATTCGACGATTCTCGAAAGTCACCTCATTCGACGATTCTCGAAAGTCACCTCATTCGATGATTCTCGAAAGTCACTTGATTCGACGATTCTCGAAAGTCACTTGATTCGACGATTCTCGAAAGTCACTTGATTCGACGATTCTCGAAAGTCACTCCATTCGACGATTCTTGAAAGTCACTTCATTCGACGATTCTCGAAAGTCACTTCATTCGACGATTCTCGAAAGTCACTTCATTCGACGATTCTAGAAAGTCACTTCATTCGACGATTCTAGAAAGTCACTTCATTCGACGATTCTCGAAAGTCACTTCATTCGACGATGCTCGAAAGTCACTTCATTCGACGATGCTCGAAAGTCACTTCATTCGATGATGCTCGAAAGTCACTCGATTCGACGATTCTCGAAAGTCACTCCATTTGACGATTCTCGAAAGTCACTCGATTCGACGATTCTCGAAAGTCACTCCATTCGACGATTCTCGAAAGTCACTCCATTCGACGATTCTCGAAAGTCACTCCATTCGACGATTCTCGAAAGTCACTCCATTCGACGATTCTTGAAAGTCACTTCATTCGACGATTCTCGAAAGTCACTTCATTCGACGATTCTCGAAAGTCACTTCATTCGACGATTCTCGAAAGTCACTTCATTCGACGATTCTAGAAAGTCACTTCATTCGACGATTCTAGAAAGTCACTTCATTCGACGATTCTCGAAAGTCACTTCATTCGACGATGCTCGAAAGTCACTTCATTCGACGATGCTCGAAAGTCACTTCATTCGACGATGCTCGAAAGTCACTCGATTCGACGATTCTCGAAAGTCACTCGATTCGACGATTCTCGAAAGTCACTCGATTCGACGATTCTCGAAAGTCACTCGATTCGACGATTCTCGAAAGTCACTCCATTCGACGATTCTCGAAAGTCACTCCATTCGACGATTCTCGAAAGTCACTCCATTCGACGATTCTCGAAAGTCACTCCATTCGACGATTCTCGAAAGTCACTCCATTCGACGATGCTCGAAAGTCACTCCATTCGACGATGCTCGAAAGTCACCTCCTTCGACGATGCTCGAAAGTCACCTCCTTCGACGATGCTCGAAAGTCACCTCCTTCGACGATGCTCGAAAGTCACCTCCTTCGACGATGCTCGAAAGTCACCTCCTTCGACGATGCTCGAAAGTCACCTCCTTCGACGATGCTCGAAAGTCACCTCCTTCGACGATGCTCGAAAGTCACCTCCTTCGACGATGCTCGAAAGTCACCTCCTTCGACGATGCTCGAAAGTCACCTCATTCGACGATGCTCGAAAGTCACCTCATTCGACGATGCTCGAAAGTCACCTCATTCGACGATTCTCGAAAGTCACCTCATTCGACGATTCTCGAAAGTCACTTCATTCGACGATGCTCGAAAGTCACTTCATTCGATGATGCTCGAAAGTCACTCGATTCGACGATTCTCGAAAGTCACTCGATTCGACGATTCTCGAAAGTCACTCGATTCGACGATTCTCGAAAGTCACTCGATTCGACGATTCTCGAAAGTCACTCCATTCGACGATTCTCGAAAGTCACTCCATTCGACGATTCTCGAAAGTCACTCCATTCGACGATTCTCGAAAGTCACTCCATTCGACGATTCTCGAAAGTCACTCCATTCGACGATGCTCGAAAGTCACTCCATTCGACGATGCTCGAAAGTCACCTCCTTCGAAGATGCTCGAAAGTCACCTCCTTCGACGATGCTCGAAAGTCACCTCCTTCGACGATGCTCGAAAGTCACCTCCTTCGACGATGCTCGAAAGTCACCTCCTTCGACGATGCTCGAAAGTCACCTCCTTCGACGATGCTCGAAAGTCACCTCCTTCGACGATGCTCGAAAGTCACCTCCTTCGACGATGCTCGAAAGTCACCTCCTTCGACGATGCTCGAAAGTCACCTCATTCGACGATGCTCGAAAGTCACCTCATTCGACGATGCTCGAAAGTCACCTCATTCGACGATTCTCGAAAGTCACCTCATTCGACGATTCTCGAAAGTCACTTCATTCGACGATTCTCGAAAGTCACTTGATTCGACGATTCTCGAAAGTCACTCCATTCGACGATTCTCGAAAGTCACTCCATTCGACGATTCTCGAAAGTCACTCCATTCGACGATTCTCGAAAGTCACTTGATTCGACGATTCTCGAAAGTCACTCCATTCGACGATTCTCGAAAGTCACTCCATTCGACGATTCTCGAAAGTCACTTCATTCGACGATTCTCGAAAGTCACTTCATTCGACGATTCTCGAAAGTCACTTCATTCGACGATTCTAGAAAGTCACTCGATTCGACGATTCTCGAAAGTCACTCGATTCGACGATTCTCGAAAGTCACTCGATTCGAAGATTCTCGAAAGTCACTCCATTCGACGATTCTCGAAAGTCACTCCATTCGACGATTCTCGAAAGTCACTCCATTCGACGATTCTCGAAAGTCACTCCATTCGACGATTCTCGAAAGTCACTCCATTCGACGATTCTCGAAAGTCACTCCATTCGACGATGCTCGAAAGTCACCTCCTTCGACGATGCTCGAAAGTCACCTCCTTCGACGATGCTCGAAAGTCACCTCCTTCGACGATGCTCGAAAGTCACCTCCTTCGACGATGCTCGAAAGTCACCTCCTTCGACGATGCTCGAAAGTCACCTCCTCCGACGATGCTCGAAAGTCACCTCCTTCGACGATGCTCGAAAGTCACCTCCTTCGACGATGCTCGAAAGTCACCTCCTTCGACGATGCTCGAAAGTCACCTCATTCGACGATGCTCGAAAGTCACCTCATTCGACGATTCTCGAAAGTCACCTCATTCGACGATTCTCGAAAGTCACCTCATTCGACGATTCTCGAAAGTCACTCGATTCGACGATTCTCGAAAGTCACTCCATTCGACGATTCTCGAAAGTCACTCCATTCGACGATTCTCGAAAGTCACTCCATTCGACGATTCTCGAAAGTCACTCCATTCGACGATTCTCGAAAGTCACTCCATTCGACGATTCTCGAAAGTCACTCCATTCGACGATTCTCGAAAGTCACTCGATTCGACGATTCTCGAAAGTCACTCGATTCGACGATTCTCGAAAGTCACTTGATTCGACGATTCTCGAAAGTCACTTGATTCGACGATTCTCGAAAGTCACTCCATTCGACGATTCTCGAAAGTCACTCCATTCGACGATTCTCGAAAGTCACTCCATTCGACGATTCTCGAAAGTCACTCCATTCGACGATTCTCGAAAGTCACTCCATTCGACGATTCTCGAAAGTCACTCCATTCGACGATTCTCGAAAGTCACTCCATTCGACGATTCTCGAAAGTCACTTCATTCGACGATTCTCGAAAGTCACTCCATTCGACGATTCTCGAAAGTCACTCCATTCAAAGATTCTCGAAAGTCACTCCATTCGACGATTCTCGAAAGTCACTCCATTCGACGATTCTCGAAAGTCACTTCATTCGACGATTCTCGAAAGTCACTTGATTCGACGATTCTCGAAAGTCACTTGATTCGACGATTCTCGAAAGTCACTTGATTCGAAGATTCTCGAAAGTCACCTCCTTCGACGATGCTCGAAAGTCACCTCCTTCGACGATGCTCGAAAGTCACCTCCTTCGACGATGCTCGAAAGTCACCTCCTTCGACGATGCTCGAAAGTCACCTCCTTCGACGATGCTCGAAAGTCACCTCCTTCGACGATGCTCGAAAGTCACCTCCTTCGACGATGTTCGAAAGTCACTTGATTCGACGATGCTCGAAAGTCACCTCCTTCGACGATGCTCGAAAGTCACCTCCTTCGACGATGCTCGAAAGTCACCTCATTCGATGATTCTCGAAAGTCACTTGATTCGACGATTCTCGAAAGTCACTTGATTCGACGATTCTCGAAAGTCACTTGATTCGACGATTCTCGAAAGTCACTCCATTCGACGATTCTCGAAAGTCACTCCATTCGACGATTTTCGAAAGTCACTCCATTCGACGATTCTCGAAAGTCACTCCATTCGACGATTTTCGAAAGTCACTCCATTCGACGATTCTCGAAAGTCACTCCATTCGACGATTCTCGAAAGTCACTCCATTCGACGATTCTCGAAAGTCACTTCATTCGACGATTCTCGAAAGTCACTCCATTCGACGATTCTCGAAAGTCACTCCATTCGACGATTCTCGAAAGTCACTCCATTCGACGATTCTCGAAAGTCACTCCATTCGACGATTATCGAAAGTCACTCCATTCGACGATTCTCGAAAGTCACTCCATTCGACGATTCTCGAAAGTCACTCCATTCGACGATTCTCGAAAGTCACTTGATTCGACGATGCTCGAAAGTCACCTCCTTCGACGATGCTCGAAAGTCACCTCCTTCGACGATGCTCGAAAGTCACCTCCTTCGACGATGCTCGAAAGTCACCTCCTTCGACGATGCTCGAAAGTCACCTCCTTCGACGATTCTCGAAAGTCACCTCCTTCGACGATGCTCGAAAGTCACCTCCTTCGACGATGCTCGAAAGTCACCTCCTTCGACGATGCTCGAAAGTCACCTCCTTCGACGATGCTCGAAAGTCACCTCCTTCGACGATGTTCGAAAGTCACTTGATTCGACGATGCTCGAAAGTCACCTCCTTCGACGATGCTCGAAAGTCACCTCCTTCGACGATGCTCGAAAGTCACCTCCTTCGACGATGCTCGAAAGTCACCTCCTTCGACGATGCTCGAAAGTCACCTCCTTCGACGATGCTCGAAAGTCACCTCCTTCGACGATGCTCGAAAGTCACCTCCTTCGACGATGCTCGAAAGTCACCTCCTTCGACGATGCTCGAAAGTCACCTCCTTCGACGATGCTCGAAAGTCACCTCCTTCGACGATGCTCGAAAGTCACCTCCTTCGACGATGCTCGAAAGTCACCTCCTTCGACGATGCTCGAAAGTCACCTCCTTCGACGATGCTCGAAAGTCACCTCCTTCGACGATGCTCGAAAGTCACCTCCTTCGACGATGCTCGAAAGTCACCTCCTTCGACGATGCTCGAAAGTCACCTCCTTCGACGATGCTCGAAAGTCACCTCCTTCGACGATGCTCGAAAGTCACTTGATTCGACGATTCTCGAAAGTCACTTGATTCGACGATTCTCGAAAGTCACTTGATTCGACGATTCTCGAAAGTCACTCCATTCGACGATTCTCGAAAGTCACTCCATTCGACGATTTTCGAAAGTCACTCCATTCGACGATTCTCGAAAGTCACTCCATTCGACGATTCTCGAAAGTCACTCCATTCGACGATTCTCGAAAGTCACTTCATTCGACGATTCTCGAAAGTCACTCCATTCGACGATTCTCGAAAGTCACTCCATTCGACGATTCTCGAAAGTCACTCCATTCGACGATTCTCGAAAGTCACTCCATTCGACGATTCTCGAAAGTCACTCCATTCGACGATTCTCGAAAGTCACTTCATTCGACGATTCTCGAAAGTCACTTCATTCGACGATTCTAGAAAGTCACTTTATTCGACGATTCTACGAAAGTCACTTCATTCGACGATTCTCGAAAGTCACTTCATTCGACGATTCTCGAAAGTCACTTCATACGACGATTCTCGAAAGTCACTTGATTCGACGATTCTCGAAAGTCACTTCATACGACGATTCTCGAAAGTCACTTGATTCGACGATTCTCGAAAGTCACTTGATTCGACGATTCTCGAAAGTCACTCCATTCGACGATTCTCGAAAGTCACTCCATTCGACGATTCTCGAAAGTCACTCCATTCGACGATTCTCGAAAGTCACTTCATTCGACGATTCTCGTAAGTCACTTCATTCGACGATTCTCGAAAGTCACTCCATTCGACGATTCTCGAAAGTCACTCCATACGACGATTCTCGAAAGTCACTCCATTCGACGATTCTCGAAAGTCACTCCATTCGACGATTCTCGAAAGTCACTCCATTCGACGATTCTCGAAAGTCACTTCATTCGACGATTCTCGAAAGTCACTTCATTCGACGATTCTCGAAAGTCACTTCATTCGACGATTCTCGAAAGTCACTCCATTCGACGATTCTCGAAAGTCACTCCATTCGACGATTCTCGAAAGTCACTCCATTCGACGATTCTCGAAAGTCACTCCATTCGACGATTCTCGAAAGTCACTCCATTCGACGATTCTCGAAAGTCACTCCATTCGACGATTCTCGAAAGTCACTCCATTCGACGATTCTCGAAAGTCACTCCATTCGACGATTCTCGAAAGTCACTCCATTCGACGATTCTCGAAAGTCACTCCATTCGACGATTCTCGAAAGTCACTCCATTCGACGATTCTCGAAAGTCACTCCATTCGACGATTCTCGAAAGTCACTCCATTCGACGATTCTCGAAAGTCACTCCATTCGACGATTCTCGAAAGTCACTCCATTCGACGATTCTCGAAAGTCACTCCATTCGACAATTCTCGAAAGTCACTCCATTCGACGATTCTCGAAAGTCACTCCATTCGACGATTCTCGAAAGTCACTCCATTCGACGATTCTCGAAAGTCACTCCATTCGACGATTCTCGAAAGTCACTCCATTCGACGATTCTCGAAAGTCACTCCATTCGACGATTCTCGAAAGTCACTCCATTCGACGATTCTCGAAAGTCACTCCATTCGACGATTCTCGAAAGTCACTCCATTCGACGATTCTCGAAAGTCACTCCATTCGACGATTCTACGAAAGTCACTCCATTCGACGATTCTACGAAAGTCACTCCATTCGACGATTCTCGAAAGTCACTCCATTCGACGATTCTCGAAAGTCACTTCATTCGACGATTCTCGAAAGTCACTTCATTCGACGATTCTCGAAAGTCACTCCATTCGACGATTCTCGAAAGTCACTCCATTCGACGATTCTCGAAAGTCACTCCATTCGACGATTCTCGAAAGTCACTCCATTCGACGATTCTCGAAAGTCACTCCATTCGACGATTCTCGAAAGTCACTCCATTCGACGATTCTCGAAAGTCACTCCATTCGACGATTCTCGAAAGTCACTTCATTCGACGATTCTCGAAAGTCACTCCATTCGACGATTCTCGAAAGTCACTCCATTCGACGATTCTACGAAAGTCACTCCATTCGACGATTCTCGAAAGTCACTCCATTCGACGATTCTCGAAAGTCACTTCATTCGACGATTCTCGAAAGTCACTTCATTCGACGATTCTCGAAAGTCACTTCATTCGACGATTCTCGAAAGTCACTTCATTCGACGATTCTCGAAAGTCACTTCATTCGACGATTCTCGAAAGTCACTTGATTCGACGATTCTCGAAAGTCACTTGATTCGACGATTCTCGAAAGTCACTTGATTCGACGATTCTCGAAAGTCACTTGATTCGACGATTCTCGAAAGTCACTTGATTCGACGATTCTCGAAAGTCACTTCATTCGACGATTCTCGAAAGTCACTTCATTCGACGATTCTCGAAAGTCCCTCGATTCGACGATTCTCGAAAGTCACTCCATTCGACGATTCTCGAAAGTCACTCGATTCGACGATTCTCGAAAGTCACTCCATTCGACGATTCTCGAAAGTCACTTCATTCGACGATTCTCGAAAGTCACTTCATTCGACGATTCTCGAAAGTCACTTCATTCGACGATTCTCGAAAGTCACTTCATTCGACGATTCTCGAAAGTCACTCCATTCGACGATTCTCGAAAGTCACTCCATTCGACGATTCTCGAAAGTCACTCCATTCGACGATTCTCGAAAGTCACTCCATTCGACGATTCTCGAAAGTCACTCCATTCGACGATTCTCGAAAGTCACTCCATTCGACGATTCTCGAAAGTCACTCCATTCGACGATTCTCGAAAGTCACTCCATTCGACGATTCTCGAAAGTCACTCCATTCGACGATTCTCGAAAGTCCCTCGATTCGACGATTCTCGAAAGTCACTCCATTCGACGATTCTCGAAAGTCACTCGATTCGACGATTCTCGAAAGTCACTCCATTCGACGATTCTCGAAAGTCACTCCATTCGACGATTCTCGAAAGTCACTTCATTCGACGATTCTCGAAAGTCACTTCATTCGACGATTCTCGAAAGTCACTTCATTCGACGATTCTCGAAAGTCACTCCATTCGACGATTCTCGAAAGTCACTCCATTCGACGATTCTCGAAAGTCACTCCATTCGACGATTCTCGAAAGTCACTCCATTCGACGATTCTCGAAAGTCACTCCATTCGACGATTCTCGAAAGTCACTCCATTCGACGATTCTCGAAAGTCACTCCATTCGACGATTCTCGAAAGTCACTCCATTCGACGATTCTCGAAAGTCACTCCATTCGACGATTCTCGAAAGTCACTCCATTCGACGATTCTCGAAAGTCACTTCATTCGACGATTCTCGAAAGTCACTCCATTCGACGATTCTCGAAAGTCACTCCATTCGACGATTCTCGAAAGTCACTCCATTCGACGATTCTCGAAAGTCACTCCATTCGACGATTCTCGAAAGTCACTCCATTCGACGATTCTCGAAAGTCACTCCATTCGACGATTCTCGAAAGTCACTCCATTCGACGATTCTCGAAAGTCACTCCATTCGACGGTTCTCGAAAGTCACTCCATTCGACGATTCTCGAAAGTCACTCCATTCGACGATTCTCGAAAGTCACTCCATTCGACGATTCTCGAAAGTCACTCCATTCGACGATTTTCGAAAGTCACTCCATTCGACGATTTTCGAAAGTCACTCCATTCGACGATTCTCGAAAGTCACTTCATTCGACGATTCTCGAAAGTCACTTCATTCGACGATTCTCGAAAGTCACTTCATTCGACGATTCTCGAAAGTCACTTGATTCGACGATTCTCGAAAGTCACTTCATACGACGATTCTCGAAAGTCACTTGATTCGACGATTCTCGAAAGTCACTTGATTCGACGATTCTCGAAAGTCACTCCATTCGACGATTCTCGAAAGTCACTCCATTCGACGATTCTCGAAAGTCACTCCATTCGACGATTCTCGAAAGTCACTCCATTCGACGATTCTCGAAAGTCACTCCATTCGACGATTCTCGAAAGTCACTCCATTCGACGATTCTCGAAAGTCACTCCATTCGACGATTCTCGAAAGTCACTTCATTCGACGATTCTCGAAAGTCACTTCATTCGACGATTCTCGAAAGTCACTTGATTCGACGATGCTCGAAAGTCACCTCCTTCGACGATGCTCGAAAGTCACCTCCTTCGACGATGCTCGAAAGTCACCTCCTTCGACGATGTTCGAAAGTCACCTCCTTCGACGATGCTCGAAAGTCACTTGATTCGACGATGCTCGAAAGTCACTTGATTCGACGATGCTCGAAAGTCACTTGATTCGACGATGCTCGAAAGTCACTTGATTCGACGATGCTCGAAAGTCACCTCCTTCGACGATGCTCGAAAGTCACCTCCTTCGACGATGCTCGAAAGTCACCTCCTTCGCCGATGCTCGAAAGTCACCTCCTTCGACGATGCTCGAAAGTCACCTCCTTCGACGATTCTCGAAAGTCACTCCATTCGACGATTCTCAAAAGTCACTCCATTCGACGATTCTCAAAAGTCACTCCATTCGACGATTCTCGAAAGTCACTTCATTCGACGATTCTCGAAAGTCACTTCATTCGACGATTCTCGAAAGTCACTCGATTCTACGATTCTCGAAAGTCACTCCATTCGACGATTCTCGAAAGTCACTCCATTCGACGATTCTCGAAAGTCACTTCATTCGACGATTCTCGAAAGTCACTTCATTCGACGATTCTCGAAAGTCACTTCATTCGACGATTCTCGAAAGTCACTTCATTCGACGATTCTCGAAAGTCACTTCATTCGACGATTCTCGAAAGTCACTTCATTCGACGTTTTTGAAAGTCACTTGATTCGACGATTCTCGAAAGTCACTTCATTCGACGATTCTCGAAAGTCACTTCATTCGACGATTCTCGAAAGTCACTCCATTCGACGATTCTCGAAAGTCACTCCATTCGACGATTCTCGAAAGTCACTCCATTCGACGATTCTCGAAAGTCACTCCATTCGACGATTCTCGAAAGTCACTCCATTCGACGATTCTCGAAAGTCACTCCATTCGACGATTCTCGAAAGTCACTCCATTCGACGATTCTCGAAAGTCACTCCATTCGACGATTCTCGAAAGTCACTCCATTCGACGATTCTCGAAAGTCACTCCATTCGACGATTCTCGAAAGTCACTCCATTCGACGATTCTCGAAAGTCACTTCATTCGACGATTCTCGAAAGTCACTCCATTCGACGATTCTCGAAAGTCACTCCATTCGACGATTCTCGAAAGTCACTCCATTCGACGATTCTCGAAAGTCACTCCATTCGACGATTCTCGAAAGTCACTCCATTCGACGATTCTCGAAAGTCACTCCATTCGACGATTCTCGAAAGTCACTTGATTCGACGATGCTCGAAAGTCACCTCCTTCGACGATGCTCGAAAGTCACCTCCTTCGACGATGTTCGAAAGTCACCTCCTTCGACGATGCTCGAAAGTCACCTCCTTCGACGATGCTCGAAAGTCACCTCCTTCGACGATGTTCGAAAGTCACCTCCTTCGACGATGCTCGAAAGTCACTTGATTCGACGATGCTCGAAAGTCACCTCCTTCGACGATGCTCGAAAGTCACCTCCTTCGACGATGCTCGAAAGTCACCTCCTTCGACGATGCTCGAAAGTCACCTCCTTCGACGATGCTCGAAAGTCACCTCCTTCGACGATGCTCGAAAGTCACCTCCTTCGACGATGCTCGAAAGTCACCTCCTTCGACGATGCTCGAAAGTCACCTCCTTCGACGATGCTCGAAAGTCACCTCCTTCGACGATGCTCGAAAGTCACCTCCTTCGACGATGCTCGAAAGTCACCTCCTTCGACGATGCTCGAAAGTCACCTCCTTCGACGATGCTCGAAAGTCACCTCCTTCGACGATGCTCGAAAGTCACCTCCTTCGACGATGCTCGAAAGTCACCTCATTCGACGATTCTCGAAAGTCACCTCATTCGACGATTCTCGAAAGTCACCTCATTCGACGATTCTCGAAAGTCACCTCATTCGACGATTCTCGAAAGTCACTTGATTCGACGATTCTCGAAAGTCACTTGATTCGACGATTCTCGAAAGTCACTTCATTCGACGATTCTCGAAAGTCACTCCATTCGACGATTCTCGAAAGTCACTCCATTCGACGATTCTCGAAAGTCACTCCATTCGACGATTCTCGAAAGTCACTCCATTCGACGATTCTCGAAAGTCACTCCATTCGACGATTCTCGAAAGTCACTCCATTCGACGATTCTCGAAAGTCACTCCATTCGACGATTCTCGAAAGTCACTTCATTCGACGATTCTCGAAAGTCACTTCATTCGACGATTCTCGAAAGTCACTTCATTCGACGATTCTCGAAAGTCACTTCATTCGACGATTCTCGAAAGTCACTCCATTCGACGATTCTCGAAAGTCACTCCATTCGACGATTCTCAAAAGTCACTCCATTCGACGATTCTCGAAAGTCACTTCATTCGACGATTCTCGAAAGTCACTTCATTCGACGATTCTCGAAAGTCACTCGATTCGACGATTCTCGAAAGTCACTCGATTCGACGATTCTCGAAAGTCACTCCATTCGACGATTCTCGAAAGTCACTCCATTCGACGATTCTCGAAAGTCACTTCATTCGACGATTCTCGAAAGTCACTTCATTCGACGATTCTCGAAAGTCACTTCATACGACGATTCTCGAAAGTCACTTGATTCGACGATTCTCGGAAGTCACTTGATTCGACGATTCTCGAAAGTCACTTGATTCGACGATTCTCGAAAGTCACTTGATACGACGATTCTCGAAAGTCACTTCATTCGACGATTCTCGAAAGTCACTTCATTCGACGATTCTCGAAAGTCACTTCATTCGACGATTCTCGAAAGTCACTCCATTCGACGATTCTCGAAAGTCACTCCATTCGACGATTCTCGAAAGTCACTCCATTCGACGATTCTCGAAAGTCACTTCATTCGACGATTCTCGAAAGTCACTTCATTCGACGATTCTCGAAAGTCACTCCATTCGACGATTCTCGAAAGTCACTCCATTCGACGATTCTCGAAAGTCACTCCATTCGACGATTCTCGAAAGTCACTCCATTCGACGATTCTCGAAAGTCACTCCATTCGACGATTCTCGAAAGTCACTCCATTCGACGATTCTCGAAAGTCACTTGATTCGACGATGCTCGAAAGTCACCTCCTTCGACGATGCTCGAAAGTCACCTCCTTCGACGATGTTCGAAAGTCACCTCCTTCGACGATGCTCGAAAGTCACTTGATTCGACGATGCTCGAAAGTCACTTGATTCGACGATGCTCGAAAGTCACTTGATTCGACGATGCTCGAAAGTCACCTCCTTCGACGATTCTCGAAAGTCACTTGATTCGACGATGCTCGAAAGTCACCTCCTTCGACGATGCTCGAAAGTCACCTCCTTCGACGATGCTCGAAAGTCACCTCCTTCGACGATGTTCGAAAGTCACCTCCTTCGACGATGCTCGAAAGTCACTTGATTCGACGTTGCTCGAAAGTCACTTGATTCGACGATGCTCGAAAGTCACTTGATTCGACGATGCTCGAAAGTCACCTCCTTCGACGATGCTCGAAAGTCACCTCCTTCGACGATGCTCGAAAGTCACCTCCTTCGACGATGCTCGAAAGTCACCTCCTTCGACGATGCTCGAAAGTCACCTCCTTCGACGATTCTCGAAAGTCACCTCATTCGATGATTCTCGAAAGTCACTTGATTCGACGATTCTCGAAAGTCACTTGATTCGACGATTCTCGAAAGTCACTTTATTCGACGATTCTCGAAAGTCACTTCATTCGACGATTCTCGAAAGTCACTCCATTCGACGATTCTCGAAAGTCACTCCATTCGACGATTCTCGAAAGTCACTTGATTCGACGATTCTCAAAATTCACTCCATTCGACGATTCTCGAAAGTCACTCGATTCGACGATTCTCGAAAGTCACTCGATTCGACGATTCTCGAAAGTCACTCCATTCGACGATTCTCGAAAGTCACTCCATTCGACGATTCTCGAAAATCACTCCATTCGACGATTCTCGAAAGTCACTCCATTCGACGATTCTCGAAAGTCACTCCATTCGACGATTCTCGAAAGTCACTCCATTCGACGATTCTCGAAAGTCACTCCATTCGACGATTCTCGAAAGTCACTCCATTCGACGATTCTCGAAAGTCACTCCATTCGACGATTCTCGAAAGTCACTCCATTCGACGATTCTCGAAAGTCCCTCGATTCGAAGATTCTCGAAAGTCACTCCATTCGACGATTCTCGAAAGTCACTCCATTCGACGATTCTCGAAAGTCACTCCATTCGACGATTCTCGAAAGTCACTCCATTCGACGATTCTCGAAAGTCACTCCATTCGACGATTCTCGAAAGTCACTCCATTCGACGATTCTCGAAAGTCACTCCATTCGACGATTCTCGAAAGTCACTCCATTCGACGATTCTCGAAAGTCACTTCATTCGACGATTCTCGAAAGTCACTCCATTCGACGATTCTCGAAAGTCACTTCATTCGACGATTCTCGAAAGTCACTTCATTCGACAATTCTCGAAAGTCACTCCATTCGACGATTCTCGAAAGTCACTCCATTCGACGATTCTCGAAAGTCACTCCATTCGACGATTCTCGAAAGTCACTCCATTCGACGATTCTCGAAAGTCACTCCATTCGACGATTCTCGAAAGTCACTCCATTCGACGATTCTCGAAAGTCACTCCATTCGACGATTCTCGAAAGTCACTCCATTCGACGATTCTCGAAAGTCACTCCATTCGACGATTCTCGAAAGTCACTTTATTCGACGATTCTCGAAAGTCACTTCATTCGACGATTCTCGAAAGTCACTCCATTCGACGATTCTCGAAAGTCACTTCATTCGACGATTCTCGAAAGTCACTTCATTCGACGATTCTCGAAAGTCACTTCATTCGACGATTCTCGAAAGTCACTCCATTCGACGATTCTCGAAAGTCACTCCATTCGACGATTCTCGAAAGTCACTCCATTCGACGATTCTCGAAAGTCACTCCATTCGACGATTCTCGAAAGTCACTCCATTCGACGATTCTCGAAAGTCACTCCATTCGACGATTCTCGAAAGTCACTTCATTCGACGATACTCGAAAGTCACTCCATTCGACGATTCTCGAAAGTCACTTCATTCTACGATTTTCGAAAGTCACTCCATTCGACGATTCTCGAAAGTCACTCCATTCGACGATTCTCGAAAGTCACTCCATTCGACGATTCTCGAAAGTCACTCCATTCGACGATTCTCGAAAGTCACTCCATTCGACGATTCTCGAAAGTCACTCCATTCGACGATTCTCGAAAGTCACTCCATTCGACGATTCTCGAAAGTCACTCCATTCGACGATTCTCGAAAGTCACTCCATTCGACGATTCTCGAAAGTCACTCCATTCGACGATTCTCGAAAGTCACTCCATTCGACGATTCTCGAAAGTCACTCCATTCGACGATTCTCGAAAGTCACTCCATTCGACGATTCTCGAAAGTCACTCCATTCGACGATTCTCGAAAGTCACTCCATTCGACGATTCTCGAAAGTCACTCCATTCGACGATTCTCGAAAGTCACTCCATTCGACGATTCTCGAAAGTCACTTCATTCGACGATTCTCGAAAGTTACTTCATTCGACGATTCTCGAAAGTCACTTCATTCGACGATTCTCGAAAGTCACTTCATTCGACGATTCTCGAAAGTCACTTCATTCGACGATTCTCGAAAGTCACTTCATACGACGATTCTCGAAAGTCACTTCATTCGACGATTCTCGAAAGTCACTTCATACGACGATTCTCGAAAGTCACTTGATTCGACGATTCTCGAAAGTCACTTGATTCGACGATTCTCGAAAGTCACTCCATTCGACGATTCTCGAAAGTCACTCCATTCGACGATTCTCGAAAGTCACTCCATTCGACGATTCTCGAAAGTCACTTCATTCGACGATTCTCGAAAGTCACCTCCTTCGACGATGCTCGAAAGTCACCTCCTTCGACGATTCTCGAAAGTCACCTCATTCGATGATTCTCGAAAGTCACTTGATTCGACGATTCTCGAAAGTCACTTGATTCGACGATTCTCGAAAGTCACTTTATTCGACGATTCTCGAAAGTCACTTCATTCGACGATTCTCGAAAGTCACTCCATTCGACGATTCTCGAAAGTCACTCCATTCGACGATTCTCGAAAGTCACTTGATTCGACGATTCTCAAAATTCACTCCATTCGACGATTCTCGAAAGTCACTTCATTCGACGATTCTCGAAAGTCACTCGATTCGACGATTCTCGAAAGTCACTCGATTCGACGATTCTCGAAAGTCACTCGATTCGACGATTCTCGAAAGTCACTCGATTCGACGATTCTCGAAAGTCACTCGATTCGACGATTCTCGAAAGTCACTCCATTCGACGATTCTCGAAAGTCACTCCATTCGACGATTCTCGAAAGTCACTCCATTCGACGATTCTCGAAAGTCACTCCATTCGACGATTCTCGAAAGTCACTCCATTCGACGATTCTCGAAAGTCACTCCATTCGACGATTCTCGAAAGTCACTCCATTCGACGATTCTCGAAAGTCACTCCATTCGACGATTCTCGAAAGTCACTCCATTCGACGATTCTCGAAAGTCACTCCATTCGACGATTCTCGAAAGTCACTCCATTCGACGATTCTCGAAAGTCACTCCATTCGACGATTCTCGAAAGTCACTCCATTCGACGATTCTCGAAAGTCACTCCATTCGACGATTCTCGAAAGTCACTCCATTCGACGATTCTCGAAAGTCACTCCATTCGACGATTCTCGAAAGTCACTCCATTCGACGATTCTCGAAAGTCACTTCATTCGACGATTCTCGAAAGTCACTCCATTCGACGATTCTCGAAAGTCACTTCATTCGACGATTCTCGAAAGTCACTTCATTCGACAATTCTCGAAAGTCACTCCATTCGACGATTCTCGAAAGTCACTCCATTCGACGATTCTCGAAAGTCACTCCATTCGACGATTCTCGAAAGTCACTCCATTCGACGATTCTCGAAAGTCACTCCATTCGACGATTCTCGAAAGTCACTCCATTCGACGATTCTCGAAAGTCACTCCATTCGACGATTCTCGAAAGTCACTCCATTCGACGATTCTCGAAAGTCACTCCATTCGACGATTCTCGAAAGTCACTTCATTCGACGATTCTCGAAAGTCACTCGATTCGACGATTCTCGAAAGTCACTCGATTCGACGATTCTCGAAAGTCACTCCATTCGACGATTCTCGAAAGTCACTCCATTCGACGATTCTCGAAAGTCACTCCATTCGACGATTCTCGAAAGTAACTTCATTCGACGATTCTCGAAAGTCACTTCATTCGACGATTCTCGAAAGTCACTTCATTCGACGATTCTCGAAAGTCACTCCATTCGACGATTCTCGAAAGTCACTCCATTCGACGATTCTCGAAAGTCACTCCATTCGACGATTCTCGAAAGTCACTCCATTCGACGATTCTCGAAAGTCACTCCATTCGACGATTCTCGAAAGTCACTCCATTCGACGATTCTCGAAAGTCACTTCATTCGACGATACTCGAAAGTCACTCCATTCGACGATTCTCGAAAGTCACTCCATTCGACGATTCTCGAAAGTCACTTCATTCTACGATTCTCGAAAGTCACTCCATTCGACGATTCTCGAAAGTCACTCCATTCGACGATTCTCGAAAGTCACTCCATTCGACGATTCTCGAAAGTAACTTCATTCGACGATTCTCGAAAGTCACTTCATTCGACGATTCTCGAAAGTCACTTCATTCGACGATTCTCGAAAGTCACTTCATTCGACGATTCTCGAAAGTCACTCCATTCGACGATTCTCGAAAGTCACTCCATTCGACGATTCTCGAAAGTCACTCCATTCGACGATTCTCGAAAGTCACTCCATTCGACGATTCTCGAAAGTCACTCCATTCGACGATTCTCGAAAGTCACTCCATTCGACGATTCTCGAAAGTCACTTCATTCGACGATACTCGAAAGTCACTCCATTCGACGATTCTCGAAAGTCACTCCTTTCGACGATTCTCGAAAGTCACTCCATTCGACGATTCTCGAAAGTCACTCCATTCGACGATTCTCGAAAGTCACTCCATTCGACGATTCTCGAAAGTCACTCCATTCGACGATTCTCGAAAGTCACTCCATTCGACGATTCTCGAAAGTCACTCCATTCGACGATTCTCGAAAGTCACTCCATTCGACGATTCTCGAAAGTCACTCCATTCGACGATTCTCGAAAGTCACTCCATTCGACGATTCTCGAAAGTCACTCCATTCGACGATTCTCGAAAGTCACTTCATTCGACGATTCTCGAAAGTTACTTCATTCGACGATTCTCGAAAGTCACTTCATTCGACGATTCTCGAAAGTCACTTCATTCGACGATTCTCGAAAGTCACTTCATACGACGATTCTCGAAAGTCACTTCATTCGACGATTCTCGAAAGTCACTTCATACGACGATTCTCGAAAGTCACTTGATTCGACGATTCTCGAAAGTCACTTGATTCGACGATTCTCGAAAGTCACTCCATTCGACGATTCTCGAAAGTCACTCCATTCGACGATTCTCGAAAGTCACTCCATTCGACGATTCTCGAAAGTCACTTCATTCGACGATTCTCGAAAGTCACTCCATTCGACGATTCTCGAAAGTCACTCCATTCGACGATTCTCGAAAGTCACTCCATTCGACGATTCTCGAAAGTCACTCCATTCGACGATTCTCGAAAGTCACTCCATTCGACGATTCTCGAAAGTCACTCCATTCGACGATTCACGAAAGTCACTCCATTCGACGATTCTCGAAAGTCACTTCATTCGACGATTCTCGAAAGTCACTTGATTCGACGATGCTCGAAAGTCACCTCCTTCGACGATGCTCGAAAGTCACCTCCTTCGACGATGCTCGAAAGTCACCTCCTTCGACGATGTTCGAAAGTCACCTCCTTCGACGATGCTCGAAAGTCACCTCCTTCGACGATGTTCGAAAGTCACCTCCTTCGACGATGCTCGAAAGTCACTTGATTCGACGATGCTCGAAAGTCACCTCCTTCGACGATGCTCGAAAGTCACTTGATTCGACGATGCTCGAAAGTCACCTCCTTCGACGATGCTCGAAAGTCACCTCCTTCGACGATGCTCGAAAGTCACCTCCTTCGACGATTCTCGAAAGTCACTCCATTCGACGATGCTCGAAAGTCACCTCCTTCGACGATTCTCGAAAGTCACTCCATTCGACGATTCTCGAAAGTCACTCCATTCGACGATTCTCGAAAGTCACTTCATTCGACGATTCTCGAAAGTCACTCCATTCGACGATTCTCGAAAGTCACTTCATTCGACGATTCTCGAAAGTCACTTCATTCGACGATTCTCGAAAGTCACTTCATTCGACGATTCTCGAAAGTCACTTCATTCGACGATTCTCGAAAGTCACTTGATTCGACGATTCTCGAAAGTCACTTCATTCGACGTTTTTGAAAGTCACTTGATTCGACGATTCTCGAAAGTCACTCCATTCGACGATTCTCGAAAGTCACTTCATTCGACGATTCTCGAAAGTCACTCCATTCGACGATTCTCGAAAGTCACTCCATTCGACGATTCTCGAAAGTCACTCCATTCGACGATTCTCGAAAGTCACTCCATTCGACGATTCTCGAAAGTCACTCCATTCGACGATTCTCGAAAGTCACTCCATTCGACGATTCTCGAAAGTCACTCCATTCGACGATTCTCGAAAGTCACTCCATTCGACGATTCTCGAAAGTCACTCCATTCGACGATTCTCGAAAGTCACTCCATTCGACGATTCTCGAAAGTCACTCCATTCGACGATTCTCGAAAGTCACTCCATTCGACGATTCTCGAAAGTCACTCCATTCGACGATTCTCGAAAGTCACTCCATTCGACGATTCTCGAAAGTCACTTCATTCGACGATTCTCGAAAGTCACTCCATTCGACGATTCTCGAAAGTCACTCCATTCGACGATTCTCGAAAGTCACTTCATTCGACGATTCTCGAAAGTCACTCCATTCGACGATTCTCGAAAGTCACTCCATTCGACGATTCTCGAAAGTCACTCCATTCGACGATTCTCGAAAGTCACTCCATTCGACGATGCTCGAAAGTCACTTCATTCGACGATGCTCGAAAGTCACCTCCTTCGACGATGCTCGAAAGTCACCTCCTTCGACGATGCTCGAAAGTCACCTCCTTCGACGATGCTCGAAAGTCACCTCCTTCGACGATGCTCGAAAGTCACCTCCTTCGACGATGCTCGAAAGTCACCTCCTTCGACGATGTTCGAAAGTCACCTCCTTCGATGATGCTCGAAAGTCACTTGATTCGACGATGCTCGAAAGTCACCTCCTTCGACGATGCTCGAAAGTCACCTCCTTCGACGATGCTCGAAAGTCACCTCCTTCGACGATGCTCGAAAGTCACCTCCTTCGACGATGCTCGAAAGTCACCTCCTTCGACGATGCTCGAAAGTCACCTCCTTCGACGATGCTCGAAAGTCACCTCCTTCGACGATGCTCGAAAGTCACCTCCTTCGACGATGCTCGAAAGTCACCTCCTTCGACGATGCTCGAAAGTCACCTCCTTCGACGATGCTCGAAAGTCACCTCCTTCGACGATGCTCGAAAGTCACCTCATTCGACGATGCTCGAAAGTCACCTCATTCGACGATTCTCGAAAGTCACCTCATTCGACGATTCTCGAAAGTCACCTCATTCGACGATTCTCGAAAGTCACTCCATTCGACGATTCTCGAAAGTCACTCCATTCGACGATTCTCGAAAGTCACTCCATTCGACGATTCTCGAAAGTCACTCCATTCGACGATTCTCGAAAGTCACTCCATTCGACGATTCTCGAAAGTCACTCCATTCGACGATTCTCGAAAGTCTCTTCATTCGACGATTCTCGAAAGTCACTTCATTCGACGATTCTCGAAAGTCACTCCATTCGACGATTCTCGAAAGTCACTCCATTCGACGATTCTCGAAAGTCACTCCATTCGACGATTCTCGAAAGTCACTCCATTCGACGATTCTCGAAAGTCACTCCATTCGACGATTCTCGAAAGTCACTCCATTCGACGATTCTCGAAAGTCACTCCATTCGACGATTCTCGAAAGTCACTCCATTCGACGATTCTCGAAAGTCACTCCATTCGACGATTCTCGAAAGTCACTCCATTCGACGATTCTCGAAAGTCACTTCATTCGACGATTCTCGAAAGTTACTTCATTCGACGATTCTCGAAAGTCACTTCATTCGACGATTCTCGAAAGTCACTTCATTCGACGATTCTCGAAAGTCACTTCATTCGACGATTCTCGAAAGTCACTTCATACGACGATTCTCGAAAGTCACTTCATTCGACGATTCTCGAAAGTCACTTCATACGACGATTCTCGAAAGTCACTTGATTCGACGATTCTCGAAAGTCACTCCATTCGACGATTCTCGAAAGTCACTCCATTCGACGATTCTCGAAAGTCACTCCATTCGACGATTCTCGAAAGTCACTCCATTCGACGATTCTCGAAAGTCACTTCATTCGACGATTCTCGAAAGTCACTCCATTCGACGATTCTCGAAAGTCACTCCATTCGACGATTCTCGAAAGTCACTCCATTCGACGATTCTCGAAAGTCACTCCATTCGACGATTCTCGAAAGTCACTCCATTCGACGATTCTCGAAAGTCACTCCATTCGACGATTCTCGAAAGTCACTTTATTCGACGATTCTCGAAAGTCACTTCATTCGACGATTCTCGAAAGTCACTTGATTCGACGATGCTCGAAAGTCACCTCCTTCGACGATGCTCGAAAGTCACCTCCTTCGACGATGCTCGAAAGTCACCTCCTTCGACGATGTTCGAAAGTCACCTCCTTCGACGATGCTCGAAAGTCACTTGATTCGACGATGCTCGAAAGTCACTTGATTCGACGATGCTCGAAAGTCACTTGATTCGACGATGCTCGAAAGTCACCTCCTTCGACGATGCTCGAAAGTCACCTCCTTCGACGATGCTCGAAAGTCACCTCCTTCGACGATGCTCGAAAGTCACCTCCTTCGACGATGCTCGAAAGTCACCTCCTTCGACGATTCTCGAAAGTCACTCCATTCGACGATTCTCAAAAGTCACTCCATTCGACGATTCTCGAAAGTCACTTCATTCGACGATTCTCGAAAGTCACTTCATTCGACGATTCTCGAAAGTCACTCGATTCGACGATTCTCGAAAGTCACTCCATTCGACGATTCTCGAAAGTCACTCCATTCGACGATTCTCGAAAGTCACTTCATTCGACGATTCTCGAAAGTCACTTCATTCGACGATTCTCGAAAGTCACTTCATTCGACGATTCTCGAAAGTCACTTCATTCGACGATTCTCGAAAGTCACTTCATTCGACGATTCTCGAAAGTCACTTCATTCGACGTTTTTGAAAGTCACTTGATTCGACGATTCTCGAAAGTCACTTCATTCGACGATTCTCGAAAGTCACTTCATTCGACGATTCTCGAAAGTCACTCCATTCGACGATTCTCGAAAGTCACTACATTCGACGATTCTCGAAAGTAACTCCATTCGACGATTCTCGAAAGTCACTCCATTCGACGATTCTCGAAAGTCACTCCATTCGACGATTCTCGAAAGTCACTCCATTCGACGATTCTCGAAAGTCACTCCATTCGACGATTCTCGAAAGTCACTCCATTCGACGATTCTCGAAAGTCACTCCATTCGACGATTCTCGAAAGTCACTTCATTCGACGATTCTCGAAAGTCACTCCATTCGACGATTCTCGAAAGTCACTCCATTCGACGATTCTCGAAAGTCACTCCATTCGACGATTCTCGAAAGTCACTCCATTCGACGATTCTCGAAAGTCACTCCATTCGACGATTCTAGAAAGTCACTCCATTCGACGATTCTCGAAAGTCACTTCATTCGACGATGCTCGAAAGTCACCTCCTTCGACGATGCTTGAAAGTCACCTCCTTCGACGATGCTCGAAAGTCACCTCCTTCGACGATGCTCGAAAGTCACCTCCTTCGACGATGCTCGAAAGTCACCTCCTTCGACGATGCTCGAAAGTCACCTCCTTCGACGATGCTCGAAAGTCACCTCCTTCGACGATGTTCGAAAGTCACCTCCTTCGATGATGCTCGAAAGTCACTTGATTCGACGATGCTCGAAAGTCACCTCCTTCGACGATGCTCGAAAGTCACCTCCTTCGACGATGCTCGAAAGTCACCTCCTTCGACGATGCTCGAAAGTCACCTCCTTCGACGATGCTCGAAAGTCACCTCCTTCGACGATGCTCGAAAGTCACCTCCTTCGACGATGCTCGAAAGTCACCTCCTTCGACGATGCTCGAAAGTCACCTCCTTCGACGATGCTCGAAAGTCACCTCCTTCGACGATGCTCGAAAGTCACCTCCTTCGACGATGCTCGAAAGTCACCTCCTTCGACGATGCTCGAAAGTCACCTCATTCGACGATGCTCGAAAGTCACCTCATTCGACGATTCTCGAAAGTCACCTCATTCGACGATTCTCGAAAGTCACTTCATTCGACGATTCTCGAAAGTCACTCCATTCGACGATTCTCGAAAGTCACTCCATTCGACGATTCTCGAAAGTCACTCCATTCGACGATTCTCGAAAGTCACTCCATTCGACGATTCTCGAAAGTCACTCCATTCGACGATTCTCGAAAGTCACTCCATTCGACGATTCTCGAAAGTCTCTTCATTCGACGATTCTCGAAAGTCACTTCATTCGACGATTCTCGAAAGTCACTTCATTCGACGATTCTCGAAAGTCACTCCATTCGACGATTCTCGAAAGTCACTCCATTCGACGATTCTCGAAAGTCACTCCATTCGACGATTCTCGAAAGTCACTCCATTCGACGATTCTCGAAAGTCACTCCATTCGACGATTCTCGAAAGTCACTCCATTCGACGATTCTCGAAAGTCACTCCATTCGACGATTCTCGAAAGTCACTCCATTCGACGATTCTCGAAAGTCACTCCATTCGACGATTCTCGAAAGTCACTCCATTCGACGATTCTCGAAAGTCACTCCATTCGACGATTCTCGAAAGTCACTCGATTCGACGATTCTCGAAAGTCACTCCATTCGACGATTCTCGAAAGTCACTCCATTCGACGATTCTCGAAAGTCACTCCATTCGACGATTCTCGAAAGTCACTCCATTCGACGATTCTCGAAAGTCACTTCATTCGACGATTCTCGAAAGTCACTTCATTCGACGATTCTCGAAAGTCACTCCATTCGACGATTCTCGAAAGTCACTCCATTCGACGATTCTCGAAAGTCACTCCATTCGACGATTCTCGAAAGTCACTCCATTCGACGATTCTCGAAAGTCACTCCATTCGACGATTCTCGAAAGTCACTTCATTCGACGATTCTCGAAAGTCACTCCATTCGACGATTCTCGAAAGTCACTTCATTCGACGATTCTCGAAAGTCACTTCATTCGACGATTCTCGAAAGTCACTCCATTCGACGATTCTCGAAAGTCACTCCATTCGACGATTCTCGAAAGTCACTCCATTCGACGATTCTCGAAAGTCACTCCATTCGACGATTCTCGAAAGTCACTCCATTCGACGATTCTCGAAAGTCACTCCATTCGACGATTCTCGAAAGTCACTCCATTCGACGATTCTCGAAAGTCACTCCATTCGACGATTCTCGAAAGTCACTCCATTCGACGATTCTCGAAAGTCACTCCATTCGACGATTCTCGAAAGTCACTCCATTCGACGATTCTCGAAAGTCACTCCATTCGACGATTCTCGAAAGTCACTCCATTCGACGATTCTCGAAAGTCACTCCATTCGACGATTCTCGAAAGTCACTCCATTCGACGATTCTCGAAAGTCACTCCATTCGACGATTCTCGAAAGTCACTCCATTCGACGATTCTCGAAAGTCACTCCATTCGACGATTCTCGAAAGTCACTCCATTCGACGATTCTCGAAAGTCACTCCAATGGACGATTCTCGAAAGTCACTCCATTCGACGATTCTCGAAAGTCACTCCATTCGACGATTCTCGAAAGTCACTTCATTCGACGATTCTCGAAAGTCACTTCATTCGACGATTCTCGAAAGTCACTCCATTCGACGATTCTCGAAAGTCACTTCATTCGACGATTCTCGAAAGTCACTTCATTCGACGATTCTCGAAAGTCACTTCATTCGACGATTCTCGAAAGTCACTTCATTCGACGATTCTCGAAAGTCACTTCATTCGACGATTCTCGAAAGTCACTTCATACGACGATTCTCGAAAGTCACTCCATTCGACGATTCTCGAAAGTCACTTGATTCGACGATTCTCGAAAGTCACTTGATTCGACGATTCTCGAAAGTCACTCCATTCGACGATTCTCGAAAGTCACTCCATTCGACGATTCTCGAAAGTCACTTCATTCGACGATTCTCGAAAGTCACTCCATTCGACGATTCTCGAAAGTCACTCCATTCGACGATTCTCGAAAGTCACTCCATTCGACGATTCTCGAAAGTCACTCCATTCGACGATTCTCGAAAGTCACTCCATTCGACGATTCTCGAAAGTCACTCCATTCGACGATTCTCGAAAGTCACTTCATTCGACGATTCTCGAAAGTCACTTGATTCGACGATGCTCGAAAGTCACCTCCTTCGACGATGCTCGAAAGTCACCTCCTTCGAAGATGCTCGAAAGTCACCTCCTTCGAAGATGCTCGAAAGTCACCTCCTTCGACGATGTTCGAAAGTCACCTCCTTCGACGATGCTCGAAAGTCACTTGATTCGACGATGCTCGAAAGTCACTTGATTCGACGATGCTCGAAAGTCACTTGATTCGACGATGCTCGAAAGTCACTTGATTCGACGATGCTCGAAAGTCACCTCCTTCGACGATGCTCGAAAGTCACCTCCTTCGACGATGCTCGAAAGTCACCTCCTTCGCCGATGCTCGAAAGTCACCTCCTTCGACGATGCTCGAAAGTCACCTCCTTCGACGATTCTCGAAAGTCACTCCATTCGACGATTCTCGAAAGTCACTCCATTCGACGATTCTCGAAAGTCACTCCATTCGACGATTCTCGAAAGTCACTTCATTCTACGATTCTCGAAAGTCACTTCATTCTACGATTCTCGAAAGTCACTCCATTCGACGATTCTCGAAAGTCACTCCATTCGACGATTCTCGAAAGTCACTCCATTCGACGATTCTCGAAAGTCACTTCATTCGACGATTCTCGAAAGTCACTTCATTCGACGATTCTCGAAAGTCACTTCATTCGACGATTCTCGAAAGTCACTTCATTCGACGATTCTCGAAAGTCACTTCATTCGACGATTCTCGAAAGTCACTTCATTCGACGTTTTTGAAAGTCACTTGATTCGACGATTCTCGAAAGTCACTTCATTCGACGTTTCTCGAAAGTCACTTCATTCGACGATTCTCGAAAGTCACTCCATTCGACGATTCTCGAAAGTCACTCCATTCGACGATTCTCGAAAGTCACTCCATTCGACGATTCTCGAAAGTCACTTGATTCGACGATTCTCGAAAGTCACTCCATTCGACGATTCTCGAAAGTCACTCCATTCGACGATTCTCGAAAGTCACTCCATTCGACGATTCTCGAAAGTCACTCCATTCGACGATTCTCGAAAGTCACTCCATTCGACGATTCTCGAAAGTCACTCCATTCGACGATTCTCGAAAGTCACTCCATTCGACGATTCTCGAAAGTCACTTCATTCGACGATTCTCGAAAGTCACTCCATTCGACGATTCTCGAAAGTCACTCCATTCGACGATTCTCAAAAGTCACTCCATTCGACGATTCTCGAAAGTCACTCCATTCGACGATTCTCGAAAGTCACTCCATTCGACGATTCTCGAAAGTCACTCCATTCGACGATTCTCGAAAGTCACTTGATTCGACGATGCTCGAAAGTCACCTCCTTCGACGATGCTCGAAAGTCACCTCCTTCGACGATGCTCGAAAGTCACCTCCTTCGACGATGCTCGAAAGTCACCTCCTTCGACGATGCTCGAAAGTCACCTCCTTCGACGATGTTCGAAAGTCACCTCCTTCGACGATGCTCGAAAGTCACTTGATTCGACGATGCTCGAAAGTCACCTCCTTCGACGATGCTCGAAAGTCACCTCCTTCGACGATGCTCGAAAGTCACCTCCTTCGACGATGCTCGAAAGTCACCTCCTTCGACGATGCTCGAAAGTCACCTCCTTCGACGATGCTCGAAAGTCACCTCCTTCGACGATGCTCGAAAGTCACCTCCTTCGACGATGCTCGAAAGTCACCTCCTTCGACGATGCTCGAAAGTCACCTCCTTCGACGATGCTCGAAAGTCACCTCCTTCGACGATGCTCGAAAGTCACCTCATTCGACGATTCTCGAAAGTCACCTCATTCGACGATTCTCGAAAGTCACCTCATTCGACGATTCTCGAAAGTCACCTCATTCGACGATTCTCGAAAGTCACCTCATTCGACGATTCTCGAAAGTCACTTGATTCGACGATTCTCGAAAGTCACTTGATTCGACGATTCTCGAAAGTCACTTCATTCGACGATTCTCGAAAGTCACTCCATTCGACGATTCTCGAAAGTCACTCCATTCGACGATTCTCGAAAGTCACTCCATTCGACGATTCTCGAAAGTCACTCCATTCGACGATTCTCGAAAGTCACTTCATTTGACGATTCTCGAAAGTCACTCCATTCGACGATTCTCGAAAGTCACTCCATTCGACGATTCTCGAAAGTCACTCCATTCGACGATTCTCAAAAGTCACTCAATTCGACAATTCTCAAAAGTCACTCCATTCGACAATTCTCGAAAGTCACTTCATTCGACGATTCTCGAAAGTCACTCGATTCGACGATTCTCGAAAGTCACTCCATTCGACGATTCTCGAAAGTCACTCCATTCGACGATTCTCGAAAGTCACTTCATTCGACGATTCTCGAAAGTCACTTCATTCGACGATTCTCGAAAGTCACTTCATTCGACGATTCTCGAAAGTCACTTCATTCGACGATTCTCGAAAGTCACTTCATACGACGATTCTCGAAAGTCACTTGATTCGACGATTCTCGAAAGTCACTTCATTCGACGATTCTCGAAAGTCACTTGATTCGACGATTCTCGAAAGTCACTTGATTCGACGATTCTCGAAAGTCACTTGATTCGACGATTCTCGAAAGTCACTTGATTCGACGATTCTCGAAAGTCACTTGATTCGACGATTCTCGAAAGTCACTTGATTCGACGATTCTCGAAAGTCACTCCATTCGACGATTCTCGAAAGTCACTTCATTCGACGATTCTCGAAAGTCACTTCATTCGACGATTCTCGAAAGTCACTCCATTCGACGATTCTCGAAAGTCACTCCATTCGACGATTCTCGAAAGTCACTCCATTCGACGATTCTCGAAAGTCACTCCATTCGACGATTCTCGAAAGTCACTCCATTCGACGATTCTCGAAAGTCACTCCATTCGACGATTCTCGAAAGTCACTTCATTCGACGATTCTCGAAAGTCACTTGATTCGACGATTCTCGAAAGTCACTTGATTCGACGATGCTCGAAAGTCACCTCCTTCGACGATGCTCGAAAGTCACCTCCTTCGACGATGTTCGAAAGTCACCTCCTTCGACGATGCTCGAAAGTCACTTGATTCGACGATGCTCGAAAGTCACTTGATTCGACGATGCTCGAAAGTCACCTCCTTCGACGATGCTCGAAAGTCACCTCCTTCGACGATGCTCGAAAGTCACCTCCTTCGCCGATGCTCGAAAGTCACCTCCTTCGACGATGCTCGAAAGTCACCTCCTTCGACGATTCTCGAAAGTCACTCCATTCGACGATTCTCAAAAGTCACTCCATTCGACGATTCTCGAAAGTCACTTCATTCGACGATTCTCGAAAGTCACTCGATTCGACGATTCTCGAAAGTCACTCGATTCGACGATTTTCGAAAGTCACTCCATTCGACGATTCTCGAAAGTCACTCCATTCGACGATTCTCGAAAGTCACTCCATTCGACGATTCTCGAAAGTCACTCCATTCGACGATTCTCGAAAGTCACTTGATTCGACGATGCTCGAAAGTCACTTGATTCGACGATGCTCGAAAGTCACCTCCTTCGACGATGCTCGAAAGTCACCTCCTTCGACGATGCTCGAAAGTCACCTCCTTCGACGATGCTCGAAAGTCACCTCCTTCGACGATGCTCGAAAGTCACTTGATTCGACGATGCTCGAAAGTCACCTCCTTCGACGTTGCTCGAAAGTCACCTCCTTCGACGATGCTCGAAAGTCACCTCCTTCGACGATGCTCGAAAGTCACCTCCTTCGACGATGCTCGAAAGTCACCTCCTTCGACGATGTTCGAAAGTCACCTCCTTCGACGATGCTCGAAAGTCACCTCCTTCGACGATGCTCGAAAGTCACCTCCTTCGACGATGCTCGAAGGTCACCTCCTTCGACGATGCTCGAAAGTCACCTCATTCGACGATTCTCGAAAGTCACCTCATTCGACGATTCTCGAAAGTCACCTCATTCGATGATTCTCGAAAGTCACTTGATTCGACGATTCTCGAAAGTCACTCCATTCGACGATTCTCGAAAGTCACTCCATTCGACGATTCTCGAAAGTCACTTCATTCGACGATTCTCGAAAGTCACTTCATTCGACGATTCTCGAAAGTCACTTGATTCGACGATGCTCGAAAGTCACCTCCTTCGACGATGCTCGAAAGTCACCTCCTTCGACGATGTTCGAAAGTCACCTCCTTCGACGATGCTCGAAAGTCACTTGATTCGACGATGCTCGAAAGTCACTTGATTCGACGATGCTCGAAAGTCACCTCCTTCGACGATGCTCGAAAGTCACCTCCTTCGCCGATGCTCGAAAGTCACCTCCTTCGACGATGCTCGAAAGTCACCTCCTTCGACGATTCTCGAAAGTCACTCCATTCTACGATTCTCAAAAGTCACTCCATTCTACGATTCTCAAAAGTCACTCCATTCGACGATTCTCGAAAGTCACTTCATTCGACGATTCTCGAAAGTCACTTCATTCGACGATTCTCGAAAGTCACTAGATTCGACGATTCTTGAAAGTCACTCCATTCGACGATTCTCGAAAGTCACTCCATTCGACGATTCTCGAAAGTCACTTCATTCGACGATTCTCGAAAGTCACTTCATTCGACGATTCTCGAAAGTCACTTGATTCGACGATTCTCGAAAGTCACTTGATTCGACGATTCTCGAAAGTCACTTGATTCGACGATTCTCGAAAGTCACTTGATTCGACGATTCTCGAAAGTCACTTGATTCGACGATTCTCGAAAGTCACTTGATTCGACGATTCTCGAAAGTCACTTGATTCGACGATTCTCGAAAGTCACTTCATTCGACGATTCTCGAAAGTCACTTGATTCGACGATTCTCGAAAGTCACTTGATTCGACGATTCTCGAAAGTCACTTCATTCGACGATTCTCGAAAGTCACTTTATTCGACGATTCTCGAAAGTCACTCCATTCGACGATTCTCGAAAGTCACTCCATTCGACGATTCTCGAAAGTCACTTCATTCGACGATTCTCGAAAGTCACTTCATTCGACGATTCTCGAAAGTCACTACATTCGACGATTCTCGAAAGTCACTCCATTCGACGATTCTCGAAAGTCACTCCATTCGACGATTCTCGAAAGTCACTCCATTCGACGATTCTCGAAAGTCACTCCATTCGACGATTCTCGAAAGTCACTCCATTCGACGATTCTCGAAAGTCACTTCATTCGACGATTCTCGAAAGTCACTCCATTCGACGATTCTCGAAAGTCACTCCATTCGACGATTCTCGAAAGTCACTCCATTCGACGATTCTCGAAAGTCACTCCATTCGACGATTCTCAAAAGTCACTCCATTCGACGATTCTCGAAAGTCACTTCATTCGACGATTCTCGAAAGTCACTTCATTCGACGATTCTCGAAAGTCACTTCATTCGACGATTCTCGAAAGTCCCTCGATTCGACGATTCTCGAAAGTCACTCGATTCGACGATTCTCGAAAGTCACTCGATTCGACGATTCTCGAAAGTCACTCCATTCGACGATTCTCGAAAGTCACTCCATTCGACGATTCTCGAAAGTCACTCCATTCGACGATTCTCGAAAGTCACTTCATTCGACGATTTTCGAAAGTCACTTGATTCGACGATTCTCGAAAGTCACTTGATTCGACGATTCTCGAAAGTCACTTGATTCGACGATTCTCGAAAGTCACTTGATTCGACGATTCTCGAAAGTCACTTGATTCGACGATTCTCGAAAGTCACTTGATTCGACGATTCTCGAAAGTCACTTGATTCGACGAATCTCGAAAGTCACTTCATTCGACGATTCTCGAAAGTCACTTCATTCGACGATTCTCGAAAGTCACTTGATTCGACGATTCTCGAAAGTCACTTGACTCGACGATTCTCGAAAGTCACTTGATTCGACGATTCTCGAAAGTCACTTCCTTCGACGATTCTCGAAAGTCACTTCCTTCGACGATTCTCGAAAGTCACTTCCTTCGACGATTCTCGAAAGTCACTTCCTTCGACGATTCTCGAAAGTCACTTCATTCGACGATTCTCGAAAGTCACTCCATTCGACGATTCTCGAAAGTCACTCCATTCGACGATTCTCGAAAGTCACTCCATTCGACGATTCTCGAAAGTCACTCCATTCGACGATTCTCGAAAGTCACTCCATTCGACGATTCTCGAAAGTCACTCCATTCGACGATTCTCGAAAGTCACTCCATTCGACGATTCTCGAAAGTCACTCCATTCGACGATTCTCGAAAGTCACTCCATTCGACGATTCTCGAAAGTCACTCGATTCGACGATTCTCGAAAGTCACCTCCTTCGACGATGCTCGAAAGTCACCTCCTTCGCCGATGCTAGAAAGTCACCTCCTTCGACGATGCTCGAAAGTCACCTCCTTCGACGATTCTCGAAAGTCACTCCATTCTACGATTCTCAAAAGTCACTCCATTCTACGATTCTCAAAAGTCACTCCATTCGACGATTCTCGAAAGTCACTTCATTCGACGATTCTCGAAAGTCACTTCATTCGACGATTCTCGAAAGTCACTAGATTCGACGATTCTCGAAAGTCACTCCATTCGACGATTCTCGAAAGTCACTCCATTCGACGATTCTCGAAAGTCACTTCATTCGACGATTCTCGAAAGTCACTTCATTCGACGATTCTCGAAAGTCACTTGATTCGACGATTCTCGAAAGTCACTTGATTCGACGATTCTCGAAAGTCACTTGATTCGACGATTCTCGAAAGTCACTTGATTCGACGATTCTCGAAAGTCACTTGATTCGACGATTCTCGAAAGTCACTTGATTCGACGATTCTCGAAAGTCACTTGATTCGACGATTCTCGAAAGTCACTTGATTCGACGATTCTCGAAAGTCACTTCATTCGACGATTCTCGAAAGTCACTTGATTCGACGATTCTCGAAAGTCACTTGATTCGACGATTCTCGAAAGTCACTTCATTCGACGATTCTCGAAAGTCACTTCATTCGACGATTCTCGAAAGTCACTCCATTCGACGATTCTCGAAAGTCACTCCATTCGACGATTCTCGAAAGTCACTTCATTCGACGATTCTCGAAAGTCACTTCATTCGACGATTCTCGAAAGTCACTACATTCGACGATTCTCGAAAGTCACTCCATTCGACGATTCTCGAAAGTCACTCCATTCGACGATTCTCGAAAGTCACTCCATTCGACGATTCTCGAAAGTCACTCCATTCGACGATTCTCGAAAGTCACTCCATTCGACGATTCTCGAAAGTCACTTCATTCGACGATTCTCGAAAGTCACTCCATTCGACGATTCTCGAAAGTCACTCCATTCGACGATTCTCGAAAGTCACTCCATTCGACGATTCTCGAAAGTCACTCCATTCGACAATTCTCAAAAGTCACTCCATTCGACGATTCTCGAAAGTCACTTCATTCGACGATTCTCGAAAGTCACTTCATTCGACGATTCTCGAAAGTCACTTCATTCGACGATTCTCGAAAGTCCCTCGATTCGACGATTCTCGAAAGTCACTCGATTCGACGATTCTCGAAAGTCACTCGATTCGACGATTCTCGAAAGTCACTCCATTCGACGATTCTCGAAAGTCACTCCATTCGACGATTCTCGAAAGTCACTCCATTCGACGATTCTCGAAAGTCACTTCATTCGACGATTCTCGAAAGTCACTTGATTCGACGATTCTCGAAAGTCACTTGATTCGACGATTCTCGAAAGTCACTTGATTCGACGAATCTCGAAAGTCACTTCATTCGACGATTCTCGAAAGTCACTTCATTCGACGATTCTCGAAAGTCACTTCATTCGACGATTCTCGAAAGTCACTCCATTCGACGATTCTCGAAAGTCACTCCATTCGACGATTCTCGAAAGTCACTCCATTCGACGATTCTCGAAAGTCACTCCATTCGACGATTCTCGAAAGTCACTCCATTCGACGATTCTCGAAAGTCACTCCATTCGACGATTCTCGAAAGTCACTCCATTCGACGATTCTCGAAAGTCACTCCATTCGACGATTCTCGAAAGTCACTCGATTCGACGATTCTCGAAAGTCACCTCCTTCGACGATGCTCGAAAGTCACCTCCTTCGCCGATGCTCGAAAGTCACCTCCTTCGACGATGCTCGAAAGTCACCTCCTTCGACGATTCTCGAAAGTCACTCCATTCTACGATTCTCAAAAGTCACTCCATTCGACGATTCTCAAAAGTCACTCCATTCGACGATTCTCGAAAGTCACTTCATTCGACGATTCTCGAAAGTCACTTCATTCGACGATTCTCGAAAGTCACTAGATTCGACGATTCTCGAAAGTCACTCCATTCGACGATTCTCGAAAGTCACTCCATTCGACGATTCTCGAAAGTCACTTCATTCGACGATTCTCGAAAGTCACTTCATTCGACGATTCTCGAAAGTCACTTGATTCGACGATTCTCGAAAGTCACTTGATTCGACGATTCTCGAAAGTCACTTGATTCGACGATTCTCGAAAGTCACTTGATTCGACGATTCTCGAAAGTCACTTGATTCGACGATTCTCGAAAGTCACTTGATTCGACGATTCTCGAAAGTCACTTGATTCGACGATTCTCGAAAGTCACTTCATTCGACGATTCTCGAAAGTCACTTGATTCGACGATTCTCGAAAGTCACTTGATTCGACGATTCTCGAAAGTCACTTCATTCGACGATTCTCGAAAGTCACTTCATTCGACGATTCTCGAAAGTCACTCCATTCGACGATTCTCGAAAGTCACTCCATTCGACGATTCTCGAAAGTCACTTCATTCGACGATTCTCGAAAGTCACTTCATTCGACGATTCTCGAAAGTCACTACATTCGACGATTCTCGAAAGTCACTCCATTCGACGATTCTCGAAAGTCACTCCATTCGACGATTCTCGAAAGTCACTCCATTCGACGATTCTCGAAAGTCACTCCATTCGACGATTCTCGAAAGTCACTCCATTCGACGATTCTCGAAAGTCACTTCATTCGACGATTCTCGAAAGTCACTCCATTCGACGATTCTCGAAAGTCACTCCATTCGACGATTCTCGAAAGTCACTCCATTCGACGATTCTCGAAAGTCACTCCATTCGACAATTCTCAAAAGTCACTCCATTCGACGATTCTCGAAAGTCACTTCATTCGACGATTCTCGAAAGTCACTTCATTCGACGATTCTCGAAAGTCACTTCATTCGACGATTCTCGAAAGTCCCTCGATTCGACGATTCTCGAAAGTCACTCGATTCGACGATTCTCGAAAGTCACTCGATTCGACGATTCTCGAAAGTCACTCCATTCGACGATTCTCGAAAGTCACTCCATTCGACGATTCTCGAAAGTCACTCCATTCGACGATTCTCGAAAGTCACTTCATTCGACGATTTTCGAAAGTCACTTCATTCGACGATTCTCGAAAGTCACTTGATTCGACGATTCTCGAAAGTCACTTGATTCGACGATTCTCGAAAGTCACTTGATTCGACGATTCTCGAAAGTCACTTGATTCGACGATTCTCGAAAGTCACTTGATTCGACGATTCTCGAAAGTCACTTGACTCGACGATTCTCGAAAGTCACTTGATTCGACGATTCTCGAAAGTCACTTCCTTCGACGATTCTCGAAAGTCACTTCCTTCGACGATTCTCGAAAGTCACTTGATTCGACGATTCTCGAAAGTCACTTCCTTCGACGATTCTCGAAAGTCACTTCCTTCGACGATTCTCGAAAGTCACTTCCTTCGACGATTCTCGAAAGTCACTTCCTTCGACGATTCTCGAAAGTCACTTCATTCGACGATTCTCGAAAGTCACTCCATTCGACGATTCTCGAAAGTCACTCCATTCGACGATTCTCGAAAGTCACTCCATTCGACGATTCTCGAAAGTCACTCCATTCGACGATTCTCGAAAGTCACTCCATTCGACGATTCTCGAAAGTCACTCCATTCGACGATTCTCGAAAGTCACTCCATTCGACGATTCTCGAAAGTCACTAAATTCGACGATTCTCGAAAGTCACTCCATTCGACGATTCTCGAAAGTCACTCGATTCGACGATTCTCGAAAGTCACCTCCTTCGACGATTCTCGAAAGTCACCTCCTTCGACGATTCTCGAAAGTCACCTCCTTCGACGATTCTCGAAAGTCACCTCATTCGACGATGCTCGAAAGTCACCTCATTCGACGATGCTCGAAAGTCACCTCATTCGACGATGCTCGAAAGTCACCTCATTCGACGATTCTCGAAAGTCACCTCATTCGACGATGCTCGAAAGTCACCTCATTCGACGATTCTCGAAAGTCACCTCATTCGACGATGCTCGAAAGTCACCTCATTCGACGATGCTCGAAAGTCACCTCATTCGACGATGCTCGAAAGTCACCTCATTCGACGATGCTCGAAAGTCACCTCATTCGACGATGCTCGAAAGTCACCTCATTCGACGATGCTCGAAAGTCACATCATTGGACGATGCTCGAAAGTCACTTCAATCGACGATGCTCGAAAGTCACTCGATTCGACGATTCTCGAAAGTCACTCGATTCGACGATTCTCGAAAGTCACTCGATTCGACGATTCTCGAAAGTCACTCGATTCGACGATTCTCGAAAGTCACTCCATTCGACGATTCTCGAAAGTCACTCCATTCGACGATTCTCGAAAGTCACTCCATTCGACGATTCTCGAAAGTCACTTCATTCGACGATTCTCGAAAGTCACTTGATTCGACGATTCTCGAAAGTCACTTGATTCGACGATTCTCGAAAGTCACTCCATTCGACGATTCTCGAAAGTCACTTCATTCGACGATTCTCGAAAGTCACTTCATTCGACGATTCTCGAAAGTCACTTGATTCGACGATTCTCGAAAGTCACTTGATTCGACGATTCTCGAAAGTCACTTCATTCGACGATTCTCGAAAGTCACTTCATTCGACGATTCTCGAAAGTCACTTGATTCGACGATTCTCGAAAGTCACTTGATTCGACGATTCTCGAAAGTCACTTGATTCGACGATTCTCGAAAGTCACTTGATTCGACGATTCTCGAAAGTCACTTGATTCGACGATTCTCGAAAGTCACTTGATTCGACGATTCTCGAAAGTCACTTGATTCGACGATTCTCGAAAGTCACCTCATTCGACGATGCTCGAAAGTCACCTCATTCGACGATGCTCGAAAGTCACCTCATTCGACGATGCTCGAAAGTCACCTCATTCGACGATGCTCGAAAGTCACCTCATTCGACGATGCTCGAAAGTCACCTCATTCGACGATGCTCGAAAGTCACCTCATTCGACGATGCTCGAAAGTCACCTCATTCGACGATGCTCGAAAGTCACTCGATTCGACGATGCTCGAAAGTCACTCCATTCGACGATTCTCGAAAGTCACTCCATTCGACGATTCTCGAAAGTCACTCCATTCGACGATTCTCGAAAGTCACTCCATTCGACGATTCTCGAAAGTCACTCCATTCGACTATTCTCGAAAGTCACTTCATTCGACGATTCTCGAAAGTCACTTCATTCGACGATTCTCGAAAGTCACTTCATTCGACGATTCTCGAAAGTCACTTGATTCGACGATTCTCGAAAGTCACTTCATTCGACGATTCTCGAAAGTCACTTGATTCGACGATTCTCGAAAGTCACTTCATTCGACGATTCTCGAAAGTCACTTCATTCGACGATTCTCGAAAGTCACTTGATTCGACGATTCTCGAAAGTCACTTGATTCGACGATTCTCGAAAGTCACTTGATTCGACGATTCTCGAAAGTCACTTGATTCGACGATTCTCGAAAGTCACTCCATTCGACGATTCTCGAAAGTCACGCTATTCGACGATTCTCGAAAGTCACTTCATTCGACGATTCTGGAAAGTAACTTCATTCGACGATTCTCGAAAGTCACTTGATTCGACGATTCTCGAAAGTCACTTGATTCGACGATTCTCGAAAGTCACTTGATTCGACGATTCTCGAAAGTCACTTCATTCGACGATTCTCGAAAGTCACGCTATTCGACGATTCTCGAAAGTCACTCCATTCGACGATTCTCGAAAGTCACTCCATTCGACGATTCTCGAAAGTCACTCCATTCGACGATTCTCGAAAGTCACTCCATTAGACGATTCTCGAAAGTCACTTCATTCGACGATTCTCGAAAGTCACTTCATTCGACGATTCTCGAAAGTCACTTGATTCGACGATTCTCGAAAGTCACTTCATTCGACGATTCTCGAAAGTCACTTCATTCGACGATTCTCGAAAGTCACTTGATTCGACGATTCTCGAAAGTCACTTCATTCGACGATTCTCGAAAGTCACTTCATTCGACGATTCTCGAAAGTCACTTCATTCGACGATTCTCGAAAGTCACTCCATTCGACGATTCTCGAAAGTCACTTCATTCGACGATTCTCGAAAGTCACTTCATTCGACGATTCTCGAAAGTCACTTCATTCGACGATTCTCGAAAGTCACTTCATTCGACGATTCTCGAAAGTCACGCTATTCGACGATTCTCGAAAGTCACTCCATTCGACGATTCTCGAAAGTCACTCCATTCGACGATTTTCGAAAGTCACTCCATTCGACGATTCTCGAAAGTCACTCCATTCGACGATTTTCGAAAGTCACTCCATTCGACGATTCTCGAAAGTCACTCCATTCGACGATTCTCGAAAGTCACTCCATTCGACGATTCTCGAAAGTCACTCCATTCGACGATTCTCGATAGTCACTCCATTCGACGATTCTTGAAAATCACTCCATTCGACGATTCTCGAAAGTCACTCCATTCGACGATTCTCGAAAGTCACTCCATTCGACGATTCTCGAAAGTCACTCCATTCGACGATTCTCGAAAGTCACTCCATTCGACGATTCTCGAAAGTCACTCTATTCGACGATTCTCGAAAGTCACTTCATTCGACGATTCTCGAAAATCACTCTATTTGACGATTCTCGAAAGTCACTTCATTCGACGATTCTCGAAAGTCACTTGATTCGACGATTCTCGAAAGTCACTTGATTCGACGATTCTCGAAAATCACTTGATTCGACGATTCTCGAAAGTCACTTGATTCGACGATTCTCGAAAGTCACTCCATTCGACGATTCTCGAAAGTCACTCCATTCGATGATTCTCGAAAGTCACTCCATTCGACGATTCACGAAAGTCACTCCATTCGACGATTCTCGAAAGTCACTCCATTCGACGATTCTCGAAAGTCACTCCATTCGACGATTCTCGAAAGTCACTCCATTCGACGATTCTCGAAAGTCACTCCATTCGACGATTCTCGAAAGTCACTCCATTCGACGATTCTCGAAAGTCACTCCATTCGACGATTCTCGAAAGTCACTCCATTCGACGATTCTCGAAAGTCACTCCATTCGACGATTCTCGAAAGTCACTCCATTCGACGATTCTCGAAAGTCACTCCATTGGACGATTCTCGAAAGTCACTCCATTCGACGATTCTCGAAAGTCACTCCATTCGACGATTCTCGAAAGTCTCCTCCTTCGACGATTCTCGAAAGTCACCTCATTCGACGATTCTCGAAAGTCACCTCATTCGACGATTCTCGAAAGTCACCTCATTCGACGATTCTCGAAAGTCACCTCATTCGACGATGCTCGAAAGTCACCTCATTCGACGATGCTCGAAAGTCACCTCATTCGACGATGCTCGAAAGTCACCTCATTCGACGATGCTCGAAAGTCACCTCATTCGACGATGCTCGAAAGTCACCTCATTCGACGATGCTCGAAAGTCACCTCATTCGACGATGCTCGAAAGTCGCCTCATTCGACGATGCTCGAAAGTCGCCTCATTCGACGATGCTCGAAAGTCACTTGATTCGACGATGCTCGAAAGTCACTCCATTCGACGATTCTCGAAAGTCACTCCATTCGACGATTCTCGAAAGTCACTCCATTCGACGATTCTCGAAAGTCACTCCATTCGACGATTCTCGAAAGTCACTCCATTCGACGATTCTCGAAAGTCACTCCATTCGACGATTCTCGAAAGTCACTCCATTCGACGATTCTCGAAAGTCACTCCATTCGACGATTCTCGAAAGTCACTCCATTCGACGATTCTCGAAAGTCACTCCATTCGACGATTCTCGAAAGTCACTTCATTCGACGATTCTCGAAAGTCACTTCATTCGACGATTCTCGAAAGTCACTTGATTCGACGATTCTCGAAAGTCACTCCATTCGATGATTCTCGAAAGTCACTCCATTCGACGATTCTCGAAAGTCACTCCATTCGACGATGCTCGAAAGTCACCTCCTTCGACGATGCTCGAAAGTCACCTCCTTCGACGATGTTCGAAAGTCACCTCCTTCGACGATGCTCGAAAGTCACTTGATTCGACGATGCTCGAAAGTCACTTGATTCGACGATGCTCGAAAGTCACTTGATTCGACGATGCTCGAAAGTCACTTGATTCGACGATGCTCGAAAGTCACTTGATTCGACGATGCTCGATATTCACCTCCTTTGCCGATGCTCGAAAGTCACCTCCTTCGCCGATGCTCGAAAGTCACCTCCTTCGACGATGCTCGAAAGTCACCTCCTTCGACGATGCTCGAAAGTCACCTCCTTCGACGATGCTCGAAAGTCACCTCCTTCGACGATGCTCGAAAGTCACCTCCTTCGACGATGCTCGAAAGTCACCTCCTTCGACGATGCTCGAAAGTCACCTCCTTCGACGATGCTCGAAAGTCACCTCATTCGACGATGCTCGAAAGTCACCTCATTCGACGATGCTCGAAAGTCACCTCATTCGACGATGCTCGAAAGTCGCCTCATTCGACGATGCTCGAAAGTCGCCTCATTCGACGATGCTCGAAAGTCACTTGATTCGACGATTCTCGAAAGTCACTTGATTCGACGATTCTCGAAAGTCACTTGATTCGACGATTCTCGAAAGTCACTTGATTCGACGATTCTCGAAAGTCACTTGATTCGACGATTCTCGAAAGTCACTTGATTCGACGATTCTCGAAAGTCACTTGATTCGACGATTCTCGAAAGTCACTTCATTCGACGATTCTCGAAAGTCACTTCATTCGACGATTCTCGAAAGTCACTTCATTCGACGATTCTCGAAAGTCACTTCATTCGACGATTCTCGAAAGTCACTCCATTCGACGATTCTCGAAAGTCACTTCATTCGACGATTCTCAAAAGTCACTTCATTCGACGATTCTCGAAAGTCACTTCATTCGACGATTCTCGAAAGTCACTTCATTCGACGATTCTCGAAAGTCACGCTATTCGACGATTCTCGAAAGTCACTCCATTCGACGATTCTCGAAAGTCACTCCATTCGACGATTTTCGAAAGTCACTCCATTCGACGATTCTCGAAAGTCACTCCATTCGACGATTTTCGAAAGTCACTCCATTCGACGATTCTCGAAAGTCACTCCATTCGACGATTCTCGAAAGTCACTCCATTCGACGATTCTCGAAAGTCACTCCATTCGACGATTCTCGAAAGTCACTCCATTCGACGATTCTCGATAGTCACTCCATTCGACGATTCTTGAAAATCACTCCATTCGACGATTCTCGAAAGTCACTCCATTCGACGATTCTCGAAAGTCACTCCATTCGACGATTCTCGAAAGTCACTCCATTGGACGATTCTCGAAAGTCACTCTATTCGACGATTCTCGAAAGTCACTTCATTCGACGATTCTCGAAAATCACTCTATTTGACGATTCTCGAAAGTCACTTCATTCGACGATTCTCGAAAGTCACTTGATTCGACGATTCTCGAAAGTCACTTGATTCGACGATTCTCGAAAATCACTTGATTCGACGATTCTCGAAAGTCACTTGATTCGACGATTCTCGAAAGTCACTCCATTCGATGATTCTCGAAAGTCACTCCATTCGATGATTCTCGAAAGTCACTCCATTCGACGATACTCGAAAGTCACTCCATTCGACGATTCAGGAAAGTCACTCCATTCGACGATTCTCGAAAGTCACTCCATTCGACGATTCTCGAAAGTCACTCCATTCGACGATTCTCGAAAGTCACTCCATTCGACGATTCTCGAAAGTCACTCCATTCGACGATTCTCGAAAGTCACTCCATTCGACGATTCTCGAAAGTCACTCCATTCGACGATTCTCGAAAGTCACTCCATTCGACGATTCTCGAAAGTCACTCCATTCGACGATTCTCGAAAGTCACTCCATTCGACGATTCTCGAAAGTCACTCCATTCGACGATTCTCGAAAGTCACTCCATTCGACGATTCTCGAAAGTCACTCTATTCGACGATTCTCGAAAGTCTCCTCCTTCGACGATTCTCGAAAGTCACCTCATTCGACGATTCTCGAAAGTCACCTCATTCGACGATTCTCGAAAGTCACCTCATTCGACGATTCTTGAAAGTCACCTCATTCGACGATTCTCGAAAGTCACCTCATTCGACGATGCTCGAAAGTCACCTCATTCGACGATGCTCGAAAGTCACCTCATTCGACGATGCTCGAAAGTCACCTCATTCGACGATGCTCGAAAGTCACCTCATTCGACGATGCTCGAAAGTCACCTCATTCGACGATGCTCGAAAGTCACCTCATTCGACGATGCTCGAAAGTCACCTCATTCGACGATGCTCGAAAGTCGCCTCATTCGACGATGCTCGAAAGTCACTTGATTCGACGATGCTCGAAAGTCACTTGATTCGACGATTCTCGAAAGTCACTCCATTCGACGATTCTCGAAAGTCACTCCATTCGACGATTCTCGAAAGTCACTCCATTCGACGATTCTCGAAAGTCACTCCATTCGACGATTCTCGAAAGTCACTCCATTCGACGATTCTCAAAAGTCACTCCATTCGACGATTCTCGAAAGTCACTCCATTCGACGATTCTCGAAAGTCACTCCATTCGACGATTCTCGAAAGTCACTCCATTCGACGATTCTCGAAAGTCACTCCATTCGACGATTCTCGAAAGTCACTCCATTCGACGATTCTCGAAAGTCACTCCATTCGACGATTCTCGAAAGTCACTCGATTCGACGATTCTCGAAAGTCACTTGATTCGACGATTCTCGAAAGTCACTCCATTCGATGATTCTCGAAAGTCACTCCATTCGACGATTCTCGAAAGTCACTCCATTCGACGATGCTCGAAAGTCACCTCCTTCGACGATGCTCGAAAGTCACCTCCTTCGACGATGTTCGAAAGTCACCTCCTTCGACGATGCTCGAAAGTCACTTGATTCGACGATGCTCGAAAGTCACTTGATTCGACGATGCTCGAAAGTCACTTGATTCGACGATGCTCGAAAGTCACTTGATTCGACGATGCTCGAAAGTCACTTGATTCGACGATGCTCGATATTCACCTCCTTCGCCGATGCTCGAAAGTCACCTCCTTCGCCGATGCTCGAAAGTCACCTCCTTCGACGATGCTCGAAAGTCACCTCCTTCGACGATGCTCGAAAGTCACCTCCTTCGACGATGCTCGAAAGTCACCTCCTTCGACGATGCTCGAAAGTCACCTCCTTCGACGATGCTCGAAAGTCACCTCCTTCGACGATGCTCGAAAGTCACCTCCTTCGACGATGCTCGAAAGTCACCTCATTCGACGATTCTCGAAAGTCACTTCATTCGACGATTCTCGAAAGTCACTTGATTCGACGATTCTCGAAAGTCACTTGATTCGACGATTCTCGAAAGTCACTTGATTCGACGATTCTCGAAAGTCACTTCATTCGACGATTCTCGAAAGTCACTCCATTCGACGATTCTCGAAAGTCACTCCATTCGACGATTCTCGAAAGTCACTCCATTCGACGATTCTCGAAAGTCACTCCATTCGACGATTCTCGAAAGTCACTCCATTCGACGATTCTCGAAAGTCACTCCATTCGACGATTCTCGAAAGTCACTCCATTCGACGATTCTCGAAAGTCACTCCATTCGACGATTCTCGAAAGTCACTCCATTCGACGATTCTCGAAAGTCACTCCATTCGACGATTCTCGAAAGTCACTCCATTCGACGATTCTCGAAAGTCACTCCATTCGACGATTCTCGAAAGTCACTCCATTCGACGATTCTCGAAAGTCACTCCATTCGACGATTCTCGAAAGTCACTCCATTCGACGATTCTCGAAAGTCACTCCATTCGACGATTCTCGAAAGTCACTCCATTCGACGATTCTCGAAAGACACTCCATTCGACGATTCTCGAAAGTCACTCCATTCGACGATTCTCGAAAGTCACTCCATTCGACGATTCTCGAAAGTCACTCCATTCGACGATTCTCGAAAGTCACTCCATTCGACGATTCTCGAAAGTCACTCCATTCGACGATTCTCGAAAGTCACTCCATTCGACGATTCTCGAAAGTCACTCCATTCGACGATTCTCGAAAGTCACTCCATTCGACGATTCTCGAAAGTCACTCCATTCGACGATTCTCGAAAGTCACTCCATTCGACGATTCTCGAAAGTCACTCCATTCGACGATTCTCGAAAGTCACTCCATTCGACGATTCTCGAAAGTCACTCCATTCGACGATTCTCGAAAGTCACTCCATTCGACGATTCTCGAAAGTCACTCCATTCGACGATTCTCGAAAGTCACTCCATTCGACGATTCTCGAAAGTCACTTCATTCGACGATTCTCGAAAGTCACTTCATTCGACGATTCTCGAAAGTCACTTCATTCGACGATTCTCGAAAGTCACTTCATTCGACGATTCTCGAAAGTCACTTCATTCGACGATTCTCGAAAGTCACTCGATTCGACGATTCTCGAAAGTCACTCCATTCGACGATTCTCGAAAGTCACTCCATTCGACGATTCTCGAAAGTCACTCCATTCGACGATTCTCGAAAGTCACTCCATTCGACGATTATCGAAAGTCACTCCATTCGACGATTATCGAAAGTCACTCCATTCGACGATTCTCGAAAGTCACTCCATTCGACGATTCTCGAAAGTCACTCCATTCGACGATTCTCGAAAGTCACTCCATTCGACGATTCTCGAAAGTCACTCCATTCGACGATTCTCGAAAGTCACTCCATTCGAAGATTCTCGAAAGTCACTCCATTCGAAGATTCTCGAAAGTCACTCCATTCGAAGATTCTCGAAAGTCACTTGATTCGAAGATTCTCGAAAGTCACTCCATTCGACGATTCTCGAAAGTCACTCCATTCGACGATTCTCGAAAGTCACTTCATTCGACGATTCTCGAAAGTCACTCCATTCGACGATTCTCGAAAGTCACTCCATTCGACGATTCTCGAAAGTCACTCCATTCGACGATTCTCGAAAGTCACTCCATTCGACGATTCTCGAAAGTCACTCCATTCGACGATTCTCGAAAGTCACTCCATTCGACGATTCTCGAAAGTCACTCCATTCGACGATTCTCGAAAGTCACTCCATTCGACGATTCTCGAAAGTCACTCCATTCGACGATTCTCGAAAGTCACTCCATTCGACGATTCTCGAAAGTCACTTCATTCGACGATTCTCGAAAGTCACTTCATTCGACGATTCTCGAAAGTCACTTCATTCGACGATTCTCGAAAGTCACTTCATTCGACGATTCTCGAAAGTCACTTCATTCGACGATTCTCGAAAGTCACTTCATTCGACGATTCTCGAAAGTCACTCCATTCGACGATTCTCGAAAGTCACTCCATTCGACGATTCTCGAAAGTCACTCCATTCGACGATTCTCGAAAGTCACTCCATTCGACGATTCTCGAAAGTCACTCCATTCGACGATTCTCGAAAGTCCCTCCATTCGACGATTCTCGAAAGTCACTCCATTCGACGATTCTCGAAAGTCACTCCATTCGACGATTCTCGAAAGTCACTCCATTCGACGATTCTCGAAAGTCACTCCATTCGACGATTCTCGAAAGTCACTCCATTCGACGATTCTCGAAAGTCACTCCATTCGACGATTCTCGAAAGTCACTCCATTCGACGATTCTCGAAAGTCACTCCATTCGACGATTCTCGAAAGTCACTCCATTCGACGATTTTCGAAAGTCACCTTCTTCGACGATGCTCGAAAGTCGCCTCCTTCGACGATGTTCGAAAGTCACCTCCTTCGACGATGCTCGAAAGTCACCTCCTTCGACGATGCTCGAAAGTCACTTGATTCGACGATGCTCGAAAGTCACTTGATTCGACGATGCTCGAAAGTCACTTGATTCGACGATGCTCGAAAGTCACTTGATTCGACGATGCTCGAAAGTCACTTGATTCGACGATGCTCGATATTCACCTCCTTCGACGATGCTCGAAAGTCACCTCCTTCGCCGATGCTCGAAAGTCACCTCCTTCGACGATTCTCGAAAGTCACCTCCTTCGACGATGCTCGAAAGTCACCTCCTTCGACGAAGCTCGAAAGTCACCTCCTTCGACGATGCTCGAAAGTCACCTCCTTCGACGATGCTCGAAAGTCACCTCCTTCGACGATGCTCGAAAGTCACCTCCTTCGACGATGCTCGAAAGTCACCTCCTTCGACGATGCTCGAAAGTCACCTCCTTCGACGATGCTCGAAAGTCACCTCCTTCGACGATGCTCGAAAGTCACCTCCTTCGACGATGCTCGAAAGTCACCTCATTCGACGATGCTCGAAAGTCACCTCATTCGACGATGCTCGAAAGTCACCTCATTCGACGATTCTCGAAAGTCACCTCATTCGACGATTCTCGAAAGTCACTTCATTCGACGATTCTCGAAAGTCACTTGATTCGACGATTCTCGAAAGTCACTTGATTCGACGATTCTCGAAAGTCACTTGATTCGACGATTCTCGAAAGTCACTTGATTCGACGATTCTCGAAAGTCACTCCATTCGACGATTCTCGAAAGTCACTCCATTCGAAGATTCTCGAAAGTCACTCCATTCGAAGATTCTCGAAAGTCACTCCATTCGACGATTCTCGAAAGTCACTCCATTCGACGATTCTCGAAAGTCACTCCATTCGACGATTCTCGAAAGTCACTCCATTCGACGATTCTCGAAAGTCACTCCATTCGACGATTCTCGAAAGTCACTCCATTCGACGATTCTCGAAAGTCACTCCATTCGACGATTCTCGAAAGTCACTCCATTCGACGATTCTCGAAAGTCACTCCATTCGACGATTTTCGAAAGTCACCTCCTTCGACGATGCTCGAAAGTCGCCTCCTTCGACGATGTTCGAAAGTCACCTCCTTCGACGATGCTCGAAAGTCACTTGATTCGACGATGCTCGAAAGTCACTTGATTCGACGATGCTCGAAAGTCACTTGATTCGACGATGCTCGAAAGTCACTTGATTCGACGATGCTCGATATTCACCTCCTTCGACGATGCTCGAAAGTCACCTCCTTCGCCGATGCTCGAAAGTCACCTCCTTCGACGATTCTCGAAAGTCACCTCCTTCGACGATGCTCGAAAGTCACCTCCTTCGACGATGCTCGAAAGTCACCTCCTTCGACGATGCTCGAAAGTCACCTCCTTCGACGATGCTCGAAAGTCACCTCCTTCGACGATGCTCGAAAGTCACCTCCTTCGACGATGCTCGAAAGTCACCTCCTTCGACGATGCTCGAAAGTCACCTCCTTCGACGATGCTCGAAAGTCACCTCCTTCGACGATGCTCGAAAGTCACCTCATTCGACGATGCTCGAAAGTCACCTCATTCGACGATGCTCGAAAGTCACCTCATTCGACGATTCTCGAAAGTCACCTCATTCGACGATTCTCGAAAGTCACTTCATTCGACGATTCTCGAAAGTCACTTGATTCGACGATTCTCGAAAGTCACTTGATTCGACGATTCTCGAAAGTCACTTGATTCGACGATTCTCGAAAGTCACTTGATTCGACGATTCTCGAAAGTCACTTGATTCGACGATTCTCGAAAGTCACTCCATTCGAAGATTCTCGAAAGTCACTCCATTCGAAGATTCTCGAAAGTCACTCCATTCGACGATTCTCGAAAGTCACTCCATTCGACGATTCTCGAAAGTCACTCCATTCGACGATTCTCGAAAGTCACTCCATTCGACGATTCTCGAAAGTCACTCCATTCGACGATTCTCGAAAGTCACTCCATTCGACGATTCTCGAAAGTCACTCCATTCGACGATTCTCGAAAGTCACTCCATTCGACGATTCTCGAAAGTCACTCCATTCGACGATTCTCGAAAGTCACTCCATTCGACGATTTTCGAAAGTCACCTCCTTCGACGATGCTCGAAAGTCACCTCCTTCGACGATGTTCGAAAGTCACCTCCTTCGACGATGCTCGAAAGTCACCTGATTCGACGATGCTCGAAAGTCACTTGATTCGACGATGCTCGAAAGTCACTTGATTCGACGATGCTCGAAAGTCACTTGATTCGACGATGCTCGAAAGTCACCTCCTTCGACGATGCTCGAAAGTCACCTCCTTCGACGATGCTCGAAAGTCACCTCCTTCGCCGATGCTCGAAAGTCACCTCCTTCGCCGATGCTCGAAAGTCACCTCCTTCGACGATGCTCGAAAGTCACCTCCTTCGACGATGCTCGAAAGTCACCTCCTTCGACGATGCTCGAAAGTCACCTCCTTCGACGATGCTCGAAAGTCACCTCCTTCGACGATGCTCGAAAGTCACCTCCTTCGACGATGCTCGAAAGTCACCTCCTTCGACGATGCTCGAAAGTCACCTCCTTCGACGATGCTCGAAAGTCACCTCCTTCGACGATGCTCGAAAGTCACCTCCTTCGACGATGCTCGAAAGTCACCTCATTCGACGATTCTCGAAAGTCACTTCATTCGACGATTCTCGAAAGTCACTTCATTCGACGATTCTCGAAAGTCACTTGATTCGACGATTCTCGAAAGTCACTTGATTCGACGATTCTCGAAAGTCACTTGATTCGACGATTCTCGAAAGTCACTTGATTCGACGATTCTCGAAAGTCACTTGATTCGACGATTCTCGAAAGTCACTGGATTCGACGATTCTCGAAAGTCACTGGATTCGACGATTCTCGAAAGTCACTCCATTCGACGATTCTCGAAAGTCACTCCATTCGACGATTCTCGAAAGTCACTCTATTCGACGATTCTCGAAAGTCACTTCATTCGACGATTCTCGAAAGTCACTTCATTCGACGATTCTCGAAAGTCACTTGATTCGACGATTCTCGAAAGTCACTTGATTCGACGATTCTCGAAAGTCACTTGATTCGACGATTCTCGAAAGTCACTTGATTCGACGATTCTCGAAAGTCACTTGATTCGACGATTCTCGAAAGTCACTCCATTCGACGATTCTCGAAAGTCACTCCATTCGACGATTCTCGAAAGTCACTCCATTCGACGATTCTCGAAAGTCACTCCATTCGACGATTCTCGAAAGTCACTCCATTCGACGATTCTCGAAAGTCACTCCATTCGACGATTCTCGAAAGTCACTCCATTCGACGATTCTCGAAAGTCACTGCATTCGACGATTCTCGAAAGTCACTGCATTCGACGATTCTCGAAAGTCACTGCATTCGACGATTCTCGAAAGTCACTCCATTCGACGATTCTCGAAAGTCACTCCATTCGACGATTCTCGAAAGTCACTCCATTCGACGATTCTCGAAAGTCACTCCATTCGACGATTCTCGAAAGTCACTCCATTCGACGATTCTCGAAAGTCACTCCATTCGACGATTCTCGAAAGTCACTCCATTCGACGATTCTCGAAAGTCACTCCATTCGACGATTCTCGAAAGTCACTCCATTCGACGATTCTCGAAAGTCACTCCATTCGACGATTCTCGAAAGTCACTCCATTCGACGATTCTCGAAAGTCACTTCATTCGACGATTCTCGAAAGTCACTTCATTCGACGATTCTCGAAAGTCACTTCATTCGACGATTCTCGAAAGTCACTTGATTCGACGATTCTCGAAAGTCACTTCATTCGACGATTCTCGAAAGTCACTCCATTCGACGATTCTCGAAAGTCACTCCATTCCACGATTCTCGAAAGTCACTCCATTCCACGATTCTCGAAAGTCACCTCCTTCGACGATGCTCGAAAGTCACCTCCTTCGACGATGCTCGAAAGTCACTTGATTCGACGACGCTTGAAAGTCACCTCCTTCGACGATGCTCGAAAGTCACCTCCTTCGACGATGCTCGAAAGTCACCTCCTTCGACGATGCTCGAAAGTCACCTCCTTCGACGATGCTCGAAAGTCACCTCCTTCGACGATGCTCGAAAGTCACCTCCTTCGACGATTCTCGAAAGTCACTTCCTTCGACGATTCTCGAAAGTCACTTCATTCGACGATTCTCGAAATTCACTTCATTCGACGATTCTCGAAAGTCACTTCATTCGACAGAGAGAATTAATTTTTTTTTTGTATATTTACTGAAGAAAGAGAAAATAATAGGGTGAGTAGAGAAACATACAAGATAAGACAATACAAATAGATGAAGAAAGGATGATAAGTGAGAGAGAAAATTAAACAGACAAACACAGGCAGACAAACAGACTTACAGGAGAGACAGGAAACTGGGAAGAGTGATAGTAAGAAATAGATCAAAACTGACAAAAGAATGTGAACTGAGGGTAATTTAAGAAAGGTATAAAATGAGAGGAAAATAATGGGAGAAGGACGGAGAGAGAAGACGGAGAGAGACAGAGAGAAAAAGAGAAAGGGCGGGGATAAGAAATTCAAGAAGAGAGAGAGAGAGGTTAGACAGTGCTAGATTGATAACTAAAGAGAAAGAATGAGAGACAGAAACACACACATAGTAAGACACATGCAGCAGAGAAGGAGGGAGGGAGGGAGGGAGAGAAAGTCAAGAGACTGCAAACGACACTTAAGGAGGCAATGAAGATGCACGAGTGAGAACATTTGAATAAGAGGAAGGTCATAAGAAGGTGGAATTATATTATACTTTATTCTTTTTCGGTGCCTTGGAGGTCAGGAAAGAAGAAGTAGAGAATTTGAAAGGAAAGACAAAGTGAGGGAATGATATATAGGTGTAAGTGTAGATAAAATTAATGACTTAAGAATATAATAGGTTAAAGAGAGTAAGGGAATGATAGATAGGTGTAGGTGTTGATCAAATTAATGAGGTAGGAATATAATAGGTTAAGACGAAGTAAGGGACTGATAAATTGGTGTAAGTGTAGATAAAATTAATGAGGTAGGAAAATAGTAGGTTAAAGAGAGTAAGGGAATGATAGATGGGTGTAGTTAAATTAATAATGTGGGAATACTGTACGAACGTAAGATTATCACGAGTAGGAATGCAAGAGTAAAGAATAAGAGGAATATATGATTATTTTGTAAGAGTGTAGGATTAAGGTGAGTAAAGAATGTAAGGGTAATATGTAAGAGGAATATTATAATGAGTAGAAAAGTAAGATTAACGTAAGTAAAAAATGTAAGAGTAATATGCAAGAGGAAAGAGAAAAGAATAAGAGAAATGGTATAAAATAAGTAGGATTGTAGGATGAAAGTAGGAGGAATAAGTTAATGAGTAGGAGTGTAGGATGAAGGTAGGAGGAATAAAGTAAGGAGTAAGAATGTGAGAGTAAGTAGCCTGGGAGAGGGAGGGGAGGGGAGGGAGAGTGAACCTTAACATGGACTCTCTCATCAGGTTCTCTTGTTGGCTTCTTGCTCTGGGAGGGGCGTTGTCTGAGTGATGGTGGTGAGAGAGAAAGAGAGAGAGAGAGAGAGTGAGAGAGAGTGTATGTGTATGTGAGAGTGTGTGTGTGTGAGAGAGAGAATGTGTGTGTGTGTGTGTGTGTGTGTGTGCGAGAGTGAGAGAGAAAGGAAAACTGGGAGTGATGTGAAAATGTTACCTCAATCATCACTGCCACACTTCTTTACACCACTCACGTTTATAATGTTAGTAAGATTTCCTTCTCACTGTCCCCCCTTTTCCTTGGCGGCATAGCTATAGAATTACCATTGATAGGTTTAATGCCTGGGCTATTTATACTCATGGCCCCATTTCAAAATATGTAGTAATGACGTTGTAAATAATACCAGAGGAGTGAGTAGGACAAGCTTCTCGTCACCTGTATGTAACCAAGTTCACCTGCTGAGTGTTGAGAACTGTAATATGGAATGTGGCTACTGTAAACACTATCAGAGGTTGGAAAATTGTGACTGCATATATTTGTATTCTGTTGCTGCCTGGCGTGAGAACTTGGCAATGAGTTCGTCACTGGAAATCACAGTTCTCATGAGTGTGTGTATTTTTTTTTTTTTTTTTTTTCGATTGTTCTATGGGGTCGTTTCAGTCAGGCCAGGTGAGCCACTTCTTGGACCTGTGCCTTGTAGAGCATAAACATCATGGCAGTGTTCCAGAGAGTCCAGTGTTGAGTCTTCCATTGAGGTCAGTGGATGTTTGTGTGTTACCTTCTGCCAACTTTAGGACTCGTTGTTGTGTTTTGTCCAGCCTCTCTCTATCTGTGTGTGTATAGCTGGCTGCAGTCTCTCTCTATCTGTGTGTATAGCTGTAGTCTCTCTATCTGTGTGTATAGCTTCAGTCTCTCTATCTGTGTGTATAGCTGCAGTCTCTCTATCTGTGTGTATAGCTGCAATCTATCTATCTGTGTATGTATATCTGCAGTCTCTATCTGTGTGTATAGCTGCAATCTCTCTCTCTATCTGTGTGTATAGCTGCAATCTCTCTCTCTATATGTGTGTATAGCTGCAGTCTCTCTATCTGTATGTATAGCTGGTGTCTCTCTATCTGTGTGTATAGCTGCAGTCTCTCTATCTGTGTGTATAGCTGCAGTCTCTCTATCTGTGTGTATAGCTGCAGTCTCTCTATCTGTGTGTATAGCTGAAGTAGACGTCTATGTCATGTGGTGATAATTCTATAACAAAGTAAAGCCAAATTCTATAACAAAACAAAATCCATAAAAAAATAGTAACAGGAAAAATAAAGACAAGAGGAATCAGTGAACCAGAAATAAAAGTGTAACACAAACATTATGACTATCATGTAGTAAGTAAGTAAGTAAGTAAGTAAGTAAGTAAGTAAGTAAGTAATTAAGTAATTAAGTAATTAAGTAAGTAAGTAAGTAAGTAAGTAAGTAAGTAAGTAAGTGAGTGAGTGAGTGAGTGAGAGAGTGAGAGAGTGAGAGAGTGAGTGAGTGAGAGAGTGAGTGAGTGAGTGAATACACTTTTTTTTTTTTTTTTTTACATTGGAGCACCTTGATTCCTCCAAAGTATGCCACGAAACAACACGACCTGATTAGCAAAAAATAATGTTGTCTTGTTGTTGCTTGGAATAATTGTTTGGTTGAATCGTTTGCTCCAAATTCACCAACTCGATATTATCCCTTTAAGTGTAGTGTCCTTAACGCTGAGCACTTTAAGCTTTTAGTGCCAAGGAATTAGAGTAAAAGAAGCACGAAGGAGAAAGAGGAGAAAGAGTAGGAGGAGGAGGAGGAGGAGGAGGAGGGAGAGGAGCAAGAGGAAGAGGAAGGGTAGGAGGTGAAGGAGGAGGAGGAGGAATGGGAGGAGGGTGAGGAAGGGGAGGAGGAGGAGGAGGAGGAATAGGAGGAGGAGGAGGAGGAAGGGTAGGAGGTGGAGTAAGAGGAAGGGGAAGAGGAAGGGGGGTAGGAGGAGGAGGAGGAGGGAGGGAGGGAAATCAGGAGAAAGGATAGAGAGATTACTGGGTGGAGAGAGGAAGGGTTGGAGGAGAAAATGGATGGTTGAAGGGAGT
>JAWQEG010003181.1:0-12500 GCA_033782935.1 Petrolisthes cinctipes
GGAAAGGGGGACCAACATTCCTCAAATTCAAAAGCGGAAACTAATCATGGATAATTTCCTCCCGGGCCACCCACTGAGTAAAAACCCAAAATTATGAGAGCACAAAAATAAGAAAAATAATATCTTGATTTATACCGTTCCACTGAGGCTCCTAAAAACGAAGGAGAGAGAGAGAGAGAGAGAGAGAGAGAGAGAGAGAGAGGAGAGAGAGAGAGAGAGAGAGAGAGAGAGAGGAGAGAGAGAGAGAGAGAGATGTGAATGATATATCACCATGTCACAGCGGTATTAACCCCCTATTATTTATACATGTAATACTCGTGCAAAAAAATAATGGACGTATTACTGTTGTTCGCTCCCGTGTTCTGGTAAAATAATATCCTATGGCCTGCAACTTGACCACCTACCCCTTACTTAACCTCACGATTCTATATATATGTGTGAAGGGAAGGGGAAATTTATACACTACAAAGGCTAATAGAATGTGAAAGTGATAATTTGTATAAGCTAAGATCTTTGTGTGTGTGTGTGTGTGTGTGTGTGTGTTGTTGTTGTTGTTGTTGTTGTAGTTCCCAGACTGTCTGGCCGAGCAGTCCCAAGTCTGGTTGACCGAAGCTGCACAGATGATCGGGCCCCCAAATGGGAGCCAGGGTTTTGTGAGATCTGTTTCTTCGAAGGCAACAGAAGAGGGGACTGCTGGCTCACGGGCATGTACCCCTGAGCCAACAAACCCACCTTCTGTAGCCTTCCTTGTTGTGCCACCCAATTGGGCGATTTCGTCAGCTACCCAGAAGGAATGAGAAACAGTAAGAGAGACAGACAGAGGTTTGTGTGTTGTGTTTGTATGTGTGTGTCTGAGAGAGAGAGAGAGAGAGAGAGAGAGAGAGAGAGAGAGCAGAGAGAGAGAGAGAGAGAGTTACAAGGAGTTACAAGAACAAGTAGACACCTCAAATGGTCTTACGACCCATAACAAGGAGGTACCGTAGGTGTAGTAGCAGTTGCTAACTAATAGTGAGAGAAAAGTATAATTTAAATAATGCTATTTTTAACCATGTTTGTAATGCCAATCATAGAATTGATTGGCAAGGTAGCCATCTGATGTATAAAAGCAACGACTTTAGAAAACGTAAGATAATCGAATCAATGTGCATTGAAAAATACCGCTATTTCAACCTTAGTTATGGTATGTATAAATTAGACCCAATAATGAGATCCTTGGTAGAAATGGTCCCTTCGCTCACCACACCACACCTCACCTCACCTCACCTCACCCACACCTAGGTGACGCCCAAGGGGATTAACACGTGACCTACCCTCACCGACACCTCCTTCTACCCCATCCCACTGACACCTCCTTCCCTCCCCCCTCCACAAACTGTATATAAGTTCATACCTATGTACTATCTATGTCATTCCTTTCTTCTCGCTAGACCACTGAAGATGGTGGCAGTGTCCACCGAAACTGTATGGATTAATATATTATTTCCGTCAACAAGAGTGGGTTTTATTCACCGTTCAGAAAAGTATAGTTTAGAGAAGGCTCTCCCCCCACCCACCTCTCCCACCCGCATTGCGGGTATGGAAATGGAAATGTACCTAACCCGGAGGAAAAAAGGCCGGACTAGGAAATTTTTGTATAGGAAAGGAGGAAACAATAACTTTAACTCTAACAGGCTTGGCAGAACTTTGTCTAACTGTGTCTTGAACTGCTCTATCCAGGAACTATCAACTACCTCTGCTGGTAGCTGATTCCAGATATTGCAGATTTTATATGTGAAGAAATTACCTAACGTATTATGGCGGAAGCGTTTCAAGTCTAGTTTCCATCCATGGTTTCTAGTTGCATTAGTGTTTAAGCTAAACAGGCACTGATAATCAATGTTTTCATATCCACGAAGGATTTTGAAAACTTCAATTAGTTGACTTCTCAAGCGTCTCGTCTCTAATGAGAAGAGACCTAGTTCCTGCAGCCTTTTCTGGTAGCCCATGTGCTTAATTGATGGGATCAGTTTGGTGGCCCTAGCCTGGACTCTCTCAAGCCTCGCAATGTCTTTCTTGAGAGTCGGCGACCAGAACTGCACAGCATATTCCAGATGTGGCCGAACCAAAGAATTGTACAGAGTGAGGACTATCTCTTTGTTTCTAAATCTAAATTGCCTCTTTATGTAACCAAGAAGCCTCTGGGCTTTCTTCTCTACTTCGAGGCACTGCTTGGAGAATTTGAGGTCACTGCTGATCAGTACACCTAAGTCTTTCTCCAAGTCAGTACTACTAATTTCACTTCCCAACAAAGAGTAACTGGCTCTCTGATTGGCTGGACCTATGTGCATCACTTTACACTTGTCCAAATTGAATGGCATCTGCCATCGTTCAGACCACTCTCCTACTTTCTCTAGGTCTTTATGTAGTTGTTCTACCTTTTCAAATGATGAAGCATTACACCCTAACTTGGTGTCATCAGCAAATTTTGCAATTCGACTGACAATGCCCACATCTATATCATTAATGTAGATTATAAAGAGTAGTGGACCTAGAACTGAACCTTGAGGAACCCCTCTTGTGACTGATGCCCAACTTGAGGCTTCCCCATTGATTACTACTCTTTGGCGCAGGTCAGTCTAAAATTCTCAATCCATTTAGCAAGCATGAGAGAGAGAGAGAGAGAGAGAGAGAATATTATTATTATTATTACAGTGTGTGGCTGGCAAGGTGGTGATACTAGTAAACCAGCCTGGCACGTGTCGAACCAGAAAGGTACAGTAGGTCCTGCTATGTTGTAGAAGTAGGACATTGACGAACCAAGCTCCACATGCACTTTGGACCCTGTATGGGAGGTTGATGACGGTACACTCACTCAGCTGAGGCCCGCCACACTACCAATGGTACTGTACTCTCCTACTTCTCAAGTATTTTCTCACCCACCAACCCATCCATCCGGCATTGAAAGTAATTTAGCAGATGACAACAGGGTGCAGAAAACAGGCAGCAAAGACGGATTACAGAACACGGACAGGAAAATGCATAAACGAGAAGGAATATCGTGAGAGGAGTATAACAGGACAGAAGCAACAGAACACAGTCGAAAGGATATGATCACAGGAGACAGGCAACAGCAAATACCTAGCAGAACACTGACAGTAGGAGACAGTCAACAAGGTAAAAAGAACGGAGTACAGACACGGAAGGACTGGGAACCTAGGACAGCCTCATGCATACAAACTTTGCTTAATCTATACACAAATTTACTCCGCTCACACACACACACACACACACACACACACACACTCACACACACACACACACACACACACACACACACACACACACACACACACACACACACACACACACACACACACTCACACTCACACTCACACTCACACTCACACACACACACACACACAAGCAAACAAACAAACAAACAAACAACAAACAAACAAACAAACAAACAAACAAACAAACAAACACACACACACACACACACACACACACACACTGACACACCCTTACGTACACATGCACATCATTTTGCTTGCTCACAGAAAGGTCTTCACATAATGCTTTCCGGCGTTCACATGCATATTTCCAGCTATGCACATGCACATACAGTCGAACAAAACCTCACGCACCAGAGACATAAGGTGGCGACGTGGATTATTATAAACATAGTGGTGGAACAAGTAGATGGAGACCGATATATATAATGTAAATGGGAAGGAAAAGCCAAAAAATAAGTGAAAGAAGGGAGAGAAATGAAAGGGGTATTGATTATTTTCTGATGGGAGTAAAAAGAGGGATGGTGATATTGGATTTACGGGAAATGTTGCTTATGCTTTTGGTACGTTAAACGCTGCAAATTCCACCAAACTAATTGAAGAACCAGATTAAATTAGATAAAGTAAGGTGGCTTGTTTTTAGGAGTCGTTTGGAGGAATCAGTCGCTCCATGTATGACAACGCTACATCATCCCTTGTAAACGAAGGGTGAAAAAAATTTAGTAAATGGAAAAATGAACAGAGGATGAAAGGTACAAGGGAGAGACAAAGTGAGATGGGAAATGGAGGGAGAGAAACGGGTAGTGACATTCCTGCAAATTTGTAAGAAAATTGATATTGTCAGTAAAAGAATGTGTGCGAGAGAGTTATGGAGGGAGATAGGTGTAGAGGGAGAGGTGAAAGGAGGGGAGGAAAGGGTCGAGGAAGGGGAAGAGAAGGAGAGGGGACGCGTAGTAAGTGAAAGGGAGAGAGGGAGGGAGAGAGGGGGACATGGAAAGGAAGGGTAGAGAAGGAGAGGGGAGGGGAGGAAAACGTCGAGGAAAGGGAAGAGAAAGAGAGGGGAAGCGGAGTAGTAAGTGAAAGGGAGAGAGGGAGGGAGAGAGAGAGGGGGCATGGAAAGGAAGGGTAGAGAAGGACAGGGGAGAGGAGAGCCAGTCATCTATTGAAAAGTCTTGCCAGTTTTGGTGAATATCCGTTTCGTTCCTCTCGAGTTACTGTGCTAAGGACGGAGTGGGTCAGTTTTCTTTCATCCAGTGCATCTTGTCAGACCTTTTTCTCTTCTACGGTATATATATCTTTTCCATGTGATCTTATATCCAGCCATGCGTATTTCTTATTTTATGTGAATGCCACGTGTTTATCGTAGTCAATTATATATATAAGTGTTTTGCTTCATTGAATCACAATACCTAACCCACCTGAGTCGAAGCCGGAAATTCGAAGCAGTTTTTTGGTTTCTAGACGACAGCCCACCCAAAGCCTCCATTGGTTCGAGATGTGTGTGGCCTCATGATGGTTTGGGTGGGCTGTCATCCAGAGACCGCCTACTTCAGATCTCGGGCCTCGACTCAGGTGGTCTAGTGACTGTGGATTGAGATTGTACAGTCGGCGGAAAAAAGTCGTGTCGCTTCTCTCAATGCTTCTTGAAGGATAACATAAAGGCTAATCATTTAACAAACACATTCACCATACAGAATTACAATATCCAAGGAATAAATTAATACACTTCTCTGGTTCTTCAGTTTACGAGCGTGTGAAGCAAATATTTCCATACTGTACTTCATGACTTGACAGATGTGACGACACGACTTTTGCCGCCGACTGTACGTTAATCTGCTTTACGCACTGGGAGGAATGTCATTACATAGTTAAAAAATGTACTAATAATACAGTGATTAAGATATGATTTAGGCATGGTACTTCCAGTTCAAATGTTGTTTGTGTTGTGGTATTTAAAGTGTGAATTGCCAAGCGTACTGTCAAAGGAATTATTGTAACAACACTCATCGAATACAGCTGCAGAGAGAGAGAGAGAGAGAGAGAGAGAGAGAGAGAGAGAGAGAGCGAGGTCAATATATTCAGTGTTTCTCCTAAATTTACCACAACCTCGCTCTGTGGCGTCCCTCCTCCTCCTCCTCTCTGACCTGCAACATGAACTGTACACTGTGGCTGTGATAGCATTCCACTCCACTCCATTCCATTCCACTCCACTTGACCATCCTACACTCACCATTTCACCACTCTACGCTAAATCTCACTCCTCTCCACCACACTACTTCACACTTCACCCCTCACTACTCTACTCCACTAACTCTACTCAACCATGCAATACTCCCAACACACCATATACTTTAACACACACACACACACACACACACACACACACACACACACACACACACACACACACACACACACTACTCCGTCCCATGATGCTCCACTTCGCTAAACTTTATTCCCCACCAATGCGTCACACTACGCTACACTTAACTTCATTCACCTTCGCTTCCTTCCATTCCACCCTCTACCTTTCTAGTAACCTCGATATTTACCTTCCTTTATCCTCTGTATAATTTGTTTGTCAACCCAAATTTTCTCCTTCAATGAATTAGTTCACTTCTTCTCTTTTCCTTCCTTCATATTTTCATAGGATTTCCTTTTCCCCTTTTCTCTACTGTTTTCTTCCCCCCTTCTTCTCTTTTTCGTCTTTCCTCTTTTCTCCTCTTCCCTCGATTCCCTACCCCTCTCCTCTCTTCTCTTAACCCCTCTCTGCTCTCATCCTCTCCTCTCTTCTCCTTTCCTCATCTTTCATCTCTTCTCATCTTTTATTCTTCTTTCCTCTCCTCTTCTCCACTCCACTCCTTTCCACTCCACTACACTCCTCTCCACCCTTGATTCTATTTGTTTCCACTCCCTTTCATCCAAAACCTTACTCTCCACTTTCCACCGCCCCACATTTCTTCGCCTCTCAAACTCACCCCAATTCTGACCACTCAACTCTTCCTCTACTCAACTCACTTTCATTTCCTTTTCTTTCCCTCGGCACTCTTTTTTTTACTCCACACCACTCCAAGCCACTCCACTCATCCACTTCCCTCTCCTCCACTCACCTTCTCCTCCACTCACCCTCTCCTCCACTCACCCTCTCCTCCACTCACCTTCTCCTCCACTCACCTTCTCCTCCACTCACCCTCTCCTTCACTCACCCTCTCCTCCACTCACCCTCTCCTCCACTCACCCTCTCCTCCACTCATATCCCACTCCACTTCCCTCTCCTCCACTGATCCTCTCCTTCACTCCCCTCCACTCATATCCCACTCCACTCCCTCTCCGCCTTGGTGTTTGTTTACAAGTTTGCTGAGGGGGACCAGCGCCACCTTCCGCGTGTTTGCACTCAACGTTTCCACACCTTGATTTAGTGTGCCTTTGGATCAGAGTCGGGTTTCAGGATTTCCCTTTAATCGCGAGTGACACCTTTGGCTGGGGTTTACGTCGGCATTTCCTGAACTGTTTAACGCATTGGGTGTATGTTTTAAGGCAGTGCAAATTTAGTGTCGTTCACAGTTACGTACCGAAGCCCTCAATCCCCTTTGAGTTGATTATGCAGAAATGTTATTATTAAATTTTTAGGGACTATGAGCTGTGACCTGAAAACGAGATAATATGCCACTTTAGTCATGAGAATACTTTGATTGCAACTGGATCAAAGGTCATATTGCAAGGCACGTCACAGGCTATTCGGTGATGATGACTGGAGCGATGACTCAGTAGATACTATTGAAGAATGGTACTCATCATCGTCACTGGCGATTCTTTTCATACAACCCTGTGTCCCACCTCTGCCTGTGGTATTAACACCAAGCAATAAGCAGGAAGCGGGCAGTTAGGAGTGTCTTCTAGACAATGAAAATATGGAAAATAAAATTTCTTCTGCTTGCTGTGAGGTTGCAACTCAGCTCCATTAGTAGTGTTGTCATGTAAAGTAATAACGACAAGGTACTCACAGTAGACGGTGAGGGTGACGTTGGCGGTGAAGGGGTTCTCTAAAAGGTCGTTAGTGACGCTACACTCGTACACGGCCCCGTCCTCCTCCGCTGTCACCGCCACTTCGTACGAGTTGAAGACGCCGCCTCCGTCGTGTGTGGTGGTGTCGTCCAGGAGGCGGCCGTCACGGTACCAGAGCACCCAGGGTCTCGGGTTGCCTCCCAGCACTCGGCAGGTGAGGGTGCGTCGTTCCCCAGCCAATAGCACCTCGCCCGACTCGTACCCCGTAATGGTGGGTTGGCCCGGGGGATCTGTTGTGGGGGAGAAGTGGGTCGTGGTGAGTGGTTAGTCCTTGGGGGTGAAGTGCATGCATGAGGTGGGATGGTAAATGGGGTGAGATGAGATTAGGGATTTAGTAAGCTGGGAATTGGGTTTGTGGGCGGAGTGGAGTGTAGTGAAGTGGGTTAGGATAGGGAAGGAGGCTGATTGGAAAGGTAATGGGGAGAATGAAAGTAGAAAAATGGAGAAGAGATTTGGGGAAGGTAGAATAATATAAAATGTAATGAGAGGAAAAGTGAGAATATGGCGTAAATGATGGTGAAAATGGAATGAAAGGAACATAAGAGTAAGAATAGATGGAAGAAGAAGCATAAAGAAAATTAAATAAATTAATGGAATAAATAGAAAAGAAGGGAAAAAAGAAACGAGAATGATGAGGATGAAGGAAAATATGAGTAGAGAGTGAGGGAGGGTCGGAGGAGAGGAGGAGAACCGAGAAATACCAGGGATATTCAGTTCGAGAGTAAAGGTAGCCGACTGATTGAAAGGGGAGAGGAACGAGAAAAGGTCAGATGAGTGAAGGGCAGGAGAGCAAAATAGACTGGTAAAAAATGGTGGTGCCTGGAGTATGAATGGTGACGGAAAGTGGAGGAGAGGAGAGGAGGTGGAAGAGATGGAGAACGAAGAAAAGGAGGAGGAGGAGGAGGAGGAAGTGGAAGGCAAGAGAAATGTGGAAGAGGGGAGGAATAGGAGGACAAAAAGAAATATGAAGGAAGAAGAGGAGGAAGAACACTAAGTAAAATATTATAATATGTAGAATAAGGGTTAGGAAAAAAAAATGGCGTAGCAGAATGAAAGGGAAGGGCAAAGGGAGTAGAAAAATTTTGAATGTTTTGATATGTTGGTGGAGTTGGGGACTAAACCAGAGGAGGCAAAAATATCCCACTAAGATCATCAACAACAGAACCACCATAATCTTAGTCATCGCAGTCAGAGTTATCACCCCTAACCCTTCTTCGGACACCATCATCATTCACAACCAAACGCACGTACAGTTGGATACAGGAATTGGTGGTACAACCCAGGTTAAAGATACTTGTCCCATTTGAGTATCCAGTGTCTATTATCAGGTACTTGCTTTTTATTACCATCCTCAATACTGACATCTGCCCCTGGTGTCTCCTATTTGGCACTAAGGAACTTGATATTGCGAGGAATATTCCATCTTTCACTTGGGCTGTACCACGAATTCCTGTGTCCAACTGTACATACCTCCTCCACCACAATCAGCATCACCGTCATCTTCATCTCCTCCAGTCTCCATCACTATCACCATTAGCATTAAACTCATCATCAAACCCAACACCTTCACAGTCCTACATACATTAACCACTAATAATAATCTCCATCACTCATCACAACTTTTCTTCAACAACCACCACTACCACCATCACCACCACAACCCCATATCTTACCACCACAAACGCAACCCTTTTCAACCATCTCCACTAGTTACCACAGCCCCTTATCACTATCCCCAACACCACCACAACTAGTTACTATCAACCATCTTCACCCTTCACCACAACCCAATTTCAGCCATCACCACCAAACCATTACCCCCACCAGTGCATCTGTCGACCTCAGTGTATCGAGTCCTATTTTCTCAGGATTGATGGCTTTGTTATGAAGAGACAGGCGAGGTAATGATTCATAGAGGGAGAAGGGGGATGGGGCAGGTCGGAGAGTGAGGGGTGGGAGGTAAGGTGAAAGGAGGAAGGTCATGTGAAGAGGGAAGAAGGTTAGGTGAAGTGGGTAGGGGAATGAGGTGATTTGAGAATAGGAAAGATAAGAGGATGTGAAGTGGAGAGTGTATATGGAATGGTGAGATAAGGGATGGCCAAAATAAGTGATGTATGACGAGGAAGATACTTTGTAGAGAAAAAATGAGATGAAATGAGGGAATGCAATTTAAGAGATGAAATATGGTGTGAGTGGAGTCAAAAATCGAGGAAAGGCGAGGAATATCATACATACGGTATATTCAGTGATAAACAATAAACACTAAAAGATGATAGATAAGCTTAGATAAGGTGATTCAAGTTGTAGAGAAGAGTGAGTTAAATTTATGGTTCAAGGAGAGCCGAGATGAGGTGAGGAAAGTGATGTAATAATGATCAAATCAACACTGTAATCCCAGTCAGCTCTAAACTCTTTACTAGTACACAAATGTGATCGAGGGCTAAGGCTCCGTTTGAGAGGAACAATAGGCTGCTTTAACATAATATTGTAATTAAAATATAATTTATATTCCCAGATGGTACTATATTCGACGTCAGATGAAAGAAATATATTGGTATAAACGACTTTATCATTTGGAATATGCCGTCCAGTGATCACATCTGTCAAGGTTCGTGATAATTTTCTCATACAGGGTTGATGAACACACAGACATTAGTAATATATAAGTATGATTGACCGGTTGCAGTACACAGTTCGTAGCCAGTCACCCTTGATCACAACGAGGAGAGGAAGAAGCACAAACCAGATAAAGAGAAACAAAGTGGGCTTAAAATAGATTATCACACTCCCCTGACCAGCTCACCCCTCCAGTTGTCAGGCTTGTTAACATCACCACCAAATCCCATTACCATCATTGGGAACAAACCTCCTGCGTTGTGATGGAGTTGCAGTGGTGTCAGACGGTATACCCAGCCTGCTTCCAAGGTCTACTAGTCACGAGTTAAAAGCGGTGAGGGGTTCAGAGAATTATGATAATGATCGTTTCTGTTTCTGGCCTGAAGATGCAACTGCAGGCAATTGTCGAAAGATCCTACTTGAATGGTTTTGCTCACTCTGTTTAATTATGTTCTGTCAGATGATAATTATGCAGACGATTCCTGCTCCAAATTTTGAGACGCTATTAAAAAGCATGACGTCAAATAGCCTGGGGATTCTGTCGAAAATCTTTATCACACTCTTTATAATAGCTATAGCTGGAATGATATAATTACACTTCTTTCACAACACCACATCACATCTTACTGCTCAGAACAAAACTTGTCTCTCACCTAATATGCTATACCGGTACTGATTAATGATGTATTGATCATGAAACTTCACATAATTTGGTCTACACACAAGCATGCCAAGTCAAGAGAGTATACATTATAATTGTTAACTTTAAAAAGTGATCATAAACAACACAGGCATTAGAATAATATATATAGCTTTAGGTGTGCATATTCAATGTATATTTATGATAGAGAGAGAATTCAATGTATAACGCCTTGCTGAAAAGTAAGGCAGAACAGAGATGGAAAACCAGGCCGACTGAGCACTGTAAACACTTGGGAACACAGCTGAAAAAGTTTTAAAGTTGTATGTTGTTCAGCCTGGCATGGGGTCGGAACCCATCTGTCACCTGCATCCGTGACCTAACTGTTCCTTTTTGTTTGTTTTTCACAACAGCATTGGTATACTATATGTAATTATTTCAGCATGATAGTGTCCGTGTCTGTGATTTCATTTATGTATAATTAAAGAATATTCCTTTATTTATTCAATTATTTACTCATAAGCGACACAAGCATGACTCGAGGACATTAGCGGGCTCATGAGACCCTCACTCATTTTCTTCTCCGGCTTGTTGTCTGGGGATTGAAATGAGTCGGAGCTTAAGCTGGAATTAATAGAGAAGATCCAGAACATAAACCGGGATGTTTTGTGTAATTATCGGCTGACTGACTCCCGCTGGTCACATAAGGGGAACGTGCGTCTGCCAGCCTTGAGGAGAGGGAAGAAAGAGACGAGTAGACAGGGAAGTTGGCAGATAGACAGATAATAATAAAGAAACAGCTTGACAAATTAATAGGGATAAATCGATATATAAACATGCAAAGATCTAGATAGAGAAGCAAATAGAAAAACTGATGAAAAGATAAAGATATAAATCTGTCTTTCTGTCTGTCTGTCCTGTTGATGCATTGGACCTCGTCACGGCCAGAGTACCCGGAATCCAAAACTGAATTACAGAAAATATATATATTTTCAATAGAACCAATCAAAGTTACTGACCTCGTTATTTCACATCTGGTAATCATAACCTGGGTAGGAATATTTCCCTTTGTCCCGTGAGACTAATTATTGTCCTGAATGCCTGATAAATTTTACCCAATATAAATGTTCTTATTCACCAATGGACAGTAGTAGTCATATATACAAGTTTTGTTTCACCTACATATAGAGACTTGCTTAAGGACCCTGTGATCGTGTATGAAACTTGGTGGCTTCTGATTCCTCCTGACTATGCCACGAAACAGGCTAATTCAGTATGGATGGTGTTTCGTGGCAATGTTTGAAGGACTCGCTAACCTCCTATTTTCTGACTACGACACAGGGTCCCTTAAGATATTTTTAAGTTTAGGTTTACAGTGTTTACAGCGAGAAACACACTCCAGTTCACCAAGAGAGTTTCCCCTTAACTCTCGTACGCAAGATTTTAACTCGAGTGCATGAAATCGTTCAAGCATAATTATCATCCTAATTCGTTGTAAATAAGTTAATTGAAATTTGTTATAACCTATGGACGTCAGGTGTGCTTCCCTGATACAAGAAAAATCCTCTAGTGTCAGAGTGTAAAGGCTATATATAGACATCCTAGCGTTGTGTTAGGGACTGGTGGTAACTATCTGATAATTAAATAAAGGTATAAACAAGCAGGTAAATTAGACGCTTAGAAAAAACTGACATACCGCATCTTCCATGTATACTAATACACGTAGGATTTATCGAGACAAGTAGATACAATAGTGAGATTAAGATGGATGGATGGATGGTCGGAATGCCTCATAATCACTACCCTCTTAAAACCGTTCTCATTCCCCTCCTGCGTGCCAATTACTGCGAATGCCCTACGCCTCCACTCATCCCCTCACCCCCTTCTCTCATTACCGGGTGTAGGAA
>JAWQEG010003181.1:17500-21920 GCA_033782935.1 Petrolisthes cinctipes
CCACTGTCCCTCTTAGTACCTTATCCCTCCCTCTCAGCCCCTCTCTTTTTTCTTTCCCCTTCTCCCACTCACCCTTCCCATCCCTCTTTGAGCCTGTACGACCCTTAAAACAAGTTAATGATCCGTTTCATCATCCAAGGCGTTAGAATTTAATAACAAAGTCCCTCTACTCTCTGGAAAGGTAATTAGGTTCTCCCTTCGTTCCAGTCTTTCAAAAATGGGAAAATATTTAGTCTAATCCCATTTCTGCATTAAGTATATTCCTTAGACGTGTAGACCGCCTATCCTATATTATTATGGCTCTAAAGGACGTCATATTTAGGTCAGTGATGGAGGTTAGGTTAGGTTGACGGGTCGTACTGTACTTGGCGTTATATTATACGGTAGGTATGTGGTATATACAGTACTCCTCGTGTTTTGGTTTTATTTGTTGTGGCATTAAATGGTCTCGTTTAGCATTATTGTATATTTTAATTTTTCTCTCTGTTTCTCTGTATTTATTCTTTTCACTTTCTCTCACACCATCTCTCATTTGCTCTACTCCTTTGTCTCATTTCTCTCAGTTTTATTTTCTCTCTCCCTATTTATATCCCTAGTCTGCTTCTCACATCCTCGCCCACCTCTCTTCCTGTAAAATAAAAGTTTGGTAAGCTAGGATAGAGGCACAATTTCCCCCTTTTCCTGCTACCTTAATCAGCTTTAGACACATCAAACAGTACAGGGAATCGCTGGATGCAAGATGGAGGCGATACGTGGGTTGGCCAGGCTATGTTATTTCATTTTAATCTTTCATTAATCTTTCTAATATTTAGCGGCGAATGTAGGAGTAGGTGTGTGTGTTGTGTGTATGTGTGTGCCTGTGTGTGTGTATGTGCCTGTAGGTGTGTGTATGTGTATGTGTGTGTGTGTGTGTGTGTGTGTGTGTGTGTGTGTGTGTGTGTGTGTGTGTGTGTGTGTGTGTGTGTGTGTGTGTGTGTGTGTGTGTGTGTGTCCAAGTTTGTGTAAGCGTGCAATTGAGTGAACTCTTGTGTAATTCTGAATTTGTGAAAGTGCGCCAGACTCATTAAAGTGAGGATATGACTGGTCTTAAATGTATGAAAGTAATATCGTGTAGAGCAGTTGTTAGTGTTACTGCCATGGTGGTGTTGTTTATTTCACCTCCTCTCTTCAACAAGGCATGTGCTAATGGTACTGGTATATGAAGCACTCAGCATTAAGTGTACTTTTATCATCATATCCAGCATGGCATAATTTCCTGTAGCGGCTACTGCAATGTCCTTATGAAACAGTCACTCCATGAAATACAGTTCACAATACAGATGCACACCGAAAGTAAAATTTACTGTATTATTTTCCATCACTAGCATAAGTTTTAAAGGCAGTATTTGAGCATTTACCTTTGTACTGCGCTTAACGTTTCATAACTTTAACCAATAGTTGGTTAATGTAAAACAAACATTTAATAAATTACTTTCTATTCATGAACGAGGCTCCTTACCAAGTAGCATAAAGTACAGTCCAACGTAACAAGACATCTGAAAGTCAACTGAGTATCATCAAGACGTGTATATGTACAGTAGGTTTAAGATGTGTATATGTGTCACCTGGTATATTTATCTGGTGTAACTATGCATCCATCCAGTTGTTTGTTTGTTCACATCCTCTTCTGTGTTTCGTTTGAATTTCCATGCCATTATCCCTGCCCATTCCTACCCTCAACACCTTCTCCCTCTTTTATTCTGACCCTTTAACATCTGACCTTCTCTGACTAGTCTCTAAAATAGAAAATGCACAGACAATGACAGATAGTGACGGAAGTGTAATTTTTAATGCCATAAAATTTTCCACAGACATGCATGCCCTCGTTATTTTTTAACACCCTTCACACTCCCCTCCTTCCCTGTTATTAATTCTTTTTTGCATTTACTAGACAGAAACTTGCCTCAGTCTATTTATCTTTTTTTTTTTTTTGTCTCTCGTTATTTCCCGTTACAAGTTGTTCATATGTTTTGGGATTTGTATCTGTCTGCATTGTGTGGGTCTGACTTTTCCAGAATATAACCCTAAAACTTAACCCAATCATAAGTTTTTCGGATAATGCACAACTAGTGGATTAAATGAAGAAAAAGTAGTCTGTGGAGATAATAAACTTGCAGTATAAGTGGCGGATCAAACGTGATTATCCTGTCAGAAAGATGCGAGTAGCTTTAGGTCGAGTTGGAATATGAATCCGGAAAATTGCATTACTCTCTACTTACACAATTCATGAAGGAAGTAAGCGTGAAGGAGAACATGTACAGTATATACCAGACACAAGTTGTGATTCACACATTTGAAAAAGCATCAAATCAAAATAAATCAACAATGGTTTGATTCTGAGATTATTTCGTCAGCTTAATATTGCCAGGTGTGACCAGGATCTTGTGTTCACAAATGTATCGTGGAAAAAGAAATAAAAGTGCAACGGTAAAAGGATACAGTATGAATGAGACACGTTGTTGTCGAGGCACCAACATTTATTAAAGAGATGACAGATGACAAAAGAAACAACTGACAACTGATGAAGACCTACAGCTAGATATACACAAGGAAAAATGAGACTATTAAAGATGAATGTGCCATCATAGAAAAAGGAAGTAAATGAACGATGCATAAAGTACCTTCTGAATGATGAATGGGATTAATGGATAGACTGAGTAAATGCAGAGTAAAGCTTGAATGAAATAAACATCTGATAAGGAAAAAACACACAGAGATGTATGAACAGCATTAGCGACGAATGAAAGCGAAACACAATGACGCAAGAAGAGAATAACAGGCAGCATGATTCAGAATAACAAACAAACTCCACACTACAATTATACTCACGGAGGACGGAGAGTGTGATGGAGGCGACGAGGGCAGTGGGGTCTTCACGGAGAGCTGGATGGACCGCCTGGCATGAGAAGAGTTTACCGTCGTCCTCAGCCCTAGCGCTCACCACCAGCTGACTTCGGGTACTCCAGCGACGGGGTAGACTGGACGCCTCGATGCGGTCCTCCTGAAGGGCTGTGCGAGGGAGTGAGGGAGGAAGAGAGTGAGTGAGTGTTGGTGTGAAGGGATATCGTTAATGCTTAGGACGATATATTTAAATTATGTGTGTGTGTGTGTGTGTGTGTTCGCGAGCTATATATACAATGTGTGTGTGTGTGTGTGTGTGTGTGTGTGTGTGTGTGTGTGTGTGTGTGTGTGTGTGTGTGTGTGTGTGTGTGTGTGTGTGTGTGTGTGTGTGTGTGTGTGTGTGTGTGTGTGTGTGAGTAAATAAGTAAATGTACGAGTAAATACGTAGTGGATAAGTCCATCAAAGTGAATGAATCTGACTGCGTGGCCTCGGTCGGACGCCAAATAGGTCTGCTAATGGTGTGGTAAGGGTGTCTCAAGCACTAGAGACGGCTGAGAGTGTCGCCCTTAGAGTGAGTGGTGGCGTTGGCAGTCAGTATAGCATTCTCTTGACCAGTGTGTCTTGTGGCCATAAACTCGACTTTCTTGCTTGTACTACATTTATTTACTAACATACTATTATTACTTACCTATCGATTTACTCACTTATAAAGCTTTGATTCATTCATCTCAATAATAATCCCTCACCTTAAGCATATATTTACATTACTAACCCACATCTTATGCTTATTTACCTCAGATCACTAGACCTCATCTTCATCTCTCGTAAAATACATATGGCCCATCATCTCTCATTCCACACACATCCATGACACGGGAAATGGCAAGGACATAACACAGAATGATGGGAAATACAGGCAGAAGGACAAGTGGTCACCCAGATACACGTACATAAAATAAATGAAAAACGACGATGAAACAGAAGATCGTTAAGTGAAATATGGACAGGGACGACGAGGAGGAGGAGGAGAAGGACGTGAGTAGGCGTATGGGACACAGATAGGAACAGGATCAGGGATAAAGCCTGGGCAGATACAAGGACCTAACGTTAGAAGCAGAGAAAGTAAAAGAACAAACAGGTAGGAAGGTAGGCAGGCAGACAGGGAGGGAGGGAGGGAGAGGCATTGACAGAGAGTAAGATAAAGATGAAAATGGGCAGATAATGAACCGAGAAAGACATAGAGAAGGCCAGAGGGAGAGGGAAAGTGAGAGAGAGAGAGAGAGAGAGAGGGAGATAACTAAGGCAGGAAGACGTTAAAAAATAAGTGAGTGAGAGATGTGGGGTGGAGAGAAGAGAGGGGAGAGGGTGAGGACAGTAAAAGAAAAGGGTACATTAATTATCTGATTGGAGTGAGTGACTGAGGGTTACTGAGAGGGGTGTGCAGAAGTATATCAGTGGTGTGAGTGAGTGAGTGAGTGAGTGATGTACGTACTGAGGCCTTTTGTGTGTGGGTTGGTGAGTACTCTGCTATTGTGTATG
>JAWQEG010003182.1:0-20000 GCA_033782935.1 Petrolisthes cinctipes
AAAGAGGAAGAGTAAGACATAAATAAGGATTGATAAGATGGGGAAGAGGAAAAGAGTAAGACATAAGACATAAATAAGGATGGAGAAGAAGATAGAAAGAGGTAAAGAGTAAGACATAAATAAAGATGGAGAAGATAGAAAGAGGTAAAGAGTAAGACATAAGACATAAATAAAGATGGATAAGATGGGAAAGAGGAAAAGAGTAAGTCATAAGACATAACAAAGGATGGAGAAGAAGATAGAAAGAGGAAAAGAGTAAGACATAAATAAGGATGGAGAAGAAGATGGGAAAGAGAAAAGGAGTAAGACATAAGACATAAGTAAGGATGGAGAAGATGGGAAAGAGGTAAAGAGTAAGACATAAAAAGGATGGATAAGATGGGGAAGAGGAAGAGTAAGACATAAGACATAAGTAAGGATGGAAAAGAAGATGGGAAAGAGGAAAAGAGTAAGACATAAGATATAAATAAAGATGGAGAAGAAGATAGAAAGAGGAAAAGAGTAAGACATAAATTTAGGATACAGAATAAGATGGGAAAGAGGAAAAGAGTAAGACATAAATAAGGATGGAGAAATTGGGAAAGCGAAGAGGTAAGGTTCAACAGCCAATGTCTACCTTATCACATTTTGCTTCAGGTCTCCACAACATGGTATACGACTTGCTATGTCCTGCCTTCCACGTCCCCCAAATGTCGGTCCATTGTCCCTGTAATTTCTTGTACTTATAGTAATTCTAATGTTGGTTTTTGTTCTACCATTTCAGGAGCTGTAAGTTATTATATATTACTTGCTGGAGTTGCTCTGTAATTTTCTGCACTCCAATCCACTTTAGTATAGGTTCGTAGTTACGTAGGTGTATATAGGTTCGTAGTTACGTAGGTGTATATAGGTTCGTAGTTACGTAGGTGTATATAGGTTCGTAGTGACTAGGTTACTTAAGGGGATAGTATACATTTGGCAGATTGGAGTGCATTGATTCCTCCAAAGTATGTCAGGAAACAGAACCAGAAGGACAAATATAATGGTGTTCTGTTGCTGGGAATAGTTTGGAGGAATCATTATCTCCCAAAATGTCAAAACTGTACCCTCCCCTCAACAGTACTTCACTCATTGTACTATAGGATTACTTCTGAGACCTACTATCTAATACCCAAACCATAATACTTCATTACATTAATGATCAAAGTTCCATTAAGCTGAAAATTAAATCGTTACACCTTCGGGTTGAAACATTCTGACATTTGGGTTGAAATTTTTTTATAATTCTTTTATGGGAGATTCTGTTGTTGGTAAATTGAAAGGATATTGATTCCTCCTACCCATACCAGAAAACAGACGCCCTCAATGACACACTAATATGAGATCTGTTTCGTGGCATAGTTTGCATGAATCTTCCTTTAATGCAGTCAGCTGTGATATTGCTGGATCTCGCCATCTATAATTCAATTCTTCGCATGAACCAACTTACATACTAAAATACCATACCACCACATTGAACCCCGAATATGTTATGCCGTTCACTATAATGATTTATAATAATTCTACCCACAATAATGAGGGATGTCGAGTAAAACAATGCGACATGCATGTGAAATAAATCAAACATGCTTTCGCCAAACTATTAAAGGATGGATTGTTTTATCAGTTACCTGTAGATAATTACACTACTTCTTATATAAAAGTATATATAAGTGAATGTTATTTAGTTCACGTGTTCGGAGAAATAACTTGTGCTTCACTCAGCCGTGCCAACCAAACACAAGTATGTTTTACTAGATACATTCCGTTCAATCAAAGCGTAAAGAGGGAATTTTCAGCGAGTGTATTTAATAAGGTCATATCTGTACCGATTGGTGAAGGGAATAGAATAATAATTACAGAGAGGGTACACTGAAAAGAGATGGAGATAAATATTGAGCCACCTACTGACTGCAAAATGAATTAATTGTCCAAGTAAATCACCACGAATGATATATTGGTGTGAAAGGACAGGGTATTCAGTGATCCACACGGTACTTTATATTTCCTATTGTACTTCTTGAATGACTCTTGAAAACGGACACAGGTATATTTGGCACCCAAACTATATACAATGGGGAATGTAGTCGCTTGGGGGGCTTGGCTGTGAAGGCTTGAGTGGCTGGAGCGTTACTTGATCAAATTCACACATTAGTAGACGAACAGGTTTGTTCCAACAGTTTGGTAACCACTGTCACCCTCTTCAGGAATATACTGTACAGGGGGAGAATGAAGTACAACATTCTATCGAGACTTACTTGTGGACACTGAAAACAATGGGGTGAGGTGAGGTAAGGTCAGATGAAGTCAGATGCCATGTGCAGTGGTGCGGTCAGATCAACCTGTAGCTCCCAGTGGGGAAGGTAGATATCTCTCCACTAATATCCGCATTATGGGATTTAGCTTGACAGTACTAATTTTTAAATTCTTATTATTTATGGACTCCATTTCACAGGTTGGGTTGGGAAAGTCGCAGGTAGCCTACTTGAAATGATACTTTGACCTGCCACGCACTTATCAAAGGGTCTTAAAATGTCACTTTGACCTGGCATGCCGCACGGTCACATCACCTACTCAATACTCAAGGTCAAGACAGACTTTCCACCGCTACAGATCACAGCGAAGGTACTGAACGGGTATTTGGGTGTTTGGGGAGGGGCGAATATAACTGAAATTCATTTTCACCGAATGGGCAAAATCATTGAGCAGAAATAATACGCTCAAAATATTTTATCTCCTATGGTACATAATCTCTATCTCAGAAATATAATACAAGGTCATATTCACAAAAAGAGTACCGGTATATGAAAAGTGTATACATGGGTAATTGCATATAAGTGGATATACTTTTACGTGATTCACTTGTTGCAAAGAGGACGGTGTGTGTGTGTGTGTGTGTGTGTGTGTGTGTGTGTTGAGGGGGATGAGTGAAAACAGGTCGGTGTGTGTGAGGAGGGGTGGGAAGTAACACCATGCGTGCCATCCCTGTCATCTCACCGTGGCGGGGTCATCATAGAGGGGTCAAGGTCCCTAAGCGAATAATTGGAAACAATAAATAAAGAGGTGACAAAATAAATAATAAAATTATCTTTTGTGCTTATATTGTTTGGAGCAAATAACCAATTGCATATTTTGTTTATGCTATAAAATTTTTATTATATGGCAAAGTCCTCCATTATGTAATATAAGATAAAACTATAAATGACAAATACCATTGGCTTAATATTCATGATACGATACAAATTTCTTAACTTTTTATTCATTTATTCACCAACAATATAATGGGAATGGGGTGGAGTAAATATAAATTATACACACAAACAAAACAGTTTCAATGAGAGCCAATAATGTGAGTGAATGCTGAGTGAAGGTCGATCATTGGATGCTGACCTAAACCTGACCTGACCTGTCCCCGCCCACACTGTCCACCAGCAAACATATATAAACACTCAGCCACTCAACCTTCATTCTACTTCAGACTCTCGGGTTGATACCTACAGTCAGTCCAGCCTACACCACCCACAACTCGACCGTGATACCACCAACCATGGACTCCCTCTTGTCTCAGCAAGGTAACTCTCCTGACGAACTCAGAAATTCGTCCCACAAACAAGAACCTTCAACCGAACCCCAGGAACCAGTGTCTCCATCTAAAACACTACAGCCCCAGTCCTCAACTCAGGAACTACAGCCACAGACTTCCTCTGAGGAACTACAGTCTTCATCTGCAGGAATACAGCCACAGTCTTTATCTGAGGAACTACAGTCTTCATCTGCAGAAATACAACCACACTCTTTATCTGAGGTACTGCAGTCTTCATCTCAAGAAACACAGCCTTCATCTGAGAAACTCCAACCTTTAACTCAGGAACCACAGGCTTCACATCACCTGCACGGACCTTCATCACTGGAGAAGCAGGATTTCCTTACCAATACCACGTCAGCCTACCAGTATCCACCAATCTGGGTGCCGAAGTTTTCCGACCCTGAATTCGGTAGTTGTGACGAACTTCACCAATTCTCCAGCCTTCCTCAAGAAGATGACGAACTCCTTACATTGGATGGTGACGACCTCTTCACACAGGACGAGGAATACCTTGTTTATCGTGAGAAAGAAGACCTTCAGCCACCTTCCAAGAGGCAGCGACTGAGTCAGCCAGGTGAGAAGAACTTGTCCAGTGGTAAACAGCCTTCAGTATTACCTTCCAATAACAAGCAGCCCTCGGATTCTGAACACCCACCCCTCGTGTTGCCTCAAGAAATCGTGGACCATCTTCCTGTAACTATTTGGGGTCGTTGTGACAGCTATAAAATGTTGGGTTGTCGACGCCATGCTCGTCTGGGCCTTGCTGTCAAGAGAACCATCATGATGTGTCCCACCTGTGATCTGCCCTTGTGTATCTATTGTTACCTTCCTCACCACATCGAACTCATCATTGGACGCTCAACTTGAGGTGAAACAGTTACTACGTCATCAGTGTCAAGATGTGCAAGAAAATAGTGCAAAGTGTATTCTAATGTGAATCATTAGAAGTGTGTATTATATCAAAATGGTATTAAGTTGACTCCACATATGTGAAGCCTGAAACAAATTGACTGCTGCATTAAGTGATAATTGTTTTGTGTGATACCGTACAGTATTTTACCAATACTAACTGATAAGTTGTATTATTTTTTATATGAGTGTCATTCAAATATTCATAACGTAGGCACTTGTATCAAATATAATTTTCGTTTTTCAAGGATAATTATTAAAATCAAGTGACTACATATTACGTTTCTTTTAACATTGAACTGCTGTGTCAACATTTCGCTTAATATCTAAATTTTAACAAGATAATTCTTCAGGTTATATACAATTGCATGATATTTGCTCAGACACATTGAATATTGAGTTTTCTCCTGTACAATGATTTTATGTGCAAATTTTTGTGTAATTTTCACAATAAATGAAAAAATATAATGTGTGTGTTTGTTCTGTCCTGTTGTATGTTGTTGTCGTTGACCTAAACATTACCAACCCAATTCAGGGATGGGTGGAATTTTGCTAGTTATGGAACTTCTCTATTTTGAAGACCTGAAATGATATGGAAATACATCAATGGAAATGGTTGCTATGCTAATCCTTGAGAGACTTTCAATAATGAGGTGCTGGTATAAAAAAAACACACAAAAACATGGGAGCAATAATGTTTATGGAGATGATATGGGAAAAGAGACGACTGGTAGAATGTAAGTATATATAAGGAACTGATTTCAGGAAAGAGCTAAATAAACACTTTAACTTTCTTTACATCATATTTAATTTCTTATCTTATTTATCTATCTACAAGTATTATTTTCACATCTTGCTCAAAATACGAAAACCACGCCAGGAAAGCTTTAATATACAACTAAACAAAGGCTATTAATGGACCCTGTGATGTAGTCAGAAAATTGGAGATAAACGAGTCCTTCAATTATTGCCACGAAACACCACCTATACGGAAGGAGTTTGTTTCATTGCATGGTCAGGAGGAATCAGAAGCCTCCAATGTTCATACACGATCACAGGGTCCTTAACAAAGCCTGGAGACAACAAGAGCAATTAAGGAGGCTTGCACCAGTGATTGAGACCCCTTCCCACTCCCACTCTCGAACCTTTTAAGCACACTCATAAACAATGCTTCGAAAAACACTGAATGCGAATCGATACCTTGGGCACGGGACGAGGAGGAGAAGGGCGGGGAAGTCTGTATAGAGAGAGGGAGGGTTGGCTAGGAGGACGGGAGAGCTCGTGAGGTCCCAGCGAGACATCTTTGTGGACGCCAGAACTCAGCAAGACGCCCTTTTGTGGAGCTGAGGACGCCCCCCGGGAGGTCATTTGTACGGCGGGGTCACTTGTGAGGACCCCCGCTGCTTGGTACATGGACGCTGACTGTGGTGTTCCCACTACCACACACACACACACACACACCGCTCCACCGTTGCAAGTATTTAGTAAAGTCACCCGATTTTAATTAATTTCAATACAGAATATTGCTGTAAATGTATATATACAATAAATATTCTCCCTCCCCCCCTCCTGTCTCTCTCTCCACTTTCCCTTAACTTCCATATCTGCAACCCCACACACTGGCTCACCTTGTTTCATTCTCCCCCTTATCCGATCAAAATGTCCTCTCTCTTCTAGTATTTTTTATTATGGTAACCATAATATTCTTTCTTACTGGTTCTTATCTCGTTAATTTGGTATTTCATAAAGTTAATAAAAATATTAGGAGGTAGATTAACATCTTGTATGTCCCAAGTACTGTACTCTTGCTGACGCAGTACATAAGATAGTGTATTAATATAGTCTTTAATATCATGGAACCCGTTGCTAACCAATATTCGACAAACCCATTTAGTCATTTTATCATATTTTTATAACAAATCTCTCACACTGTCTACCTATACGACAAACAACGTGATTATGTTTGTTTTATTAAAAATATCAGTGTTATGGGTTTTAACTTAATGCTTGGCGGGTTCATTCTGGAATCTCCACACTCTCTATATAACTGCTAGAAAAGGAAAAGACCTCCTTCAGAAAATATTCCATACTTATGTGCTTAACTTAAGGTTGAATCGATAGAAAAAAAGTGGGACATTAATTTTGTGATATCGGTGGCGTGTATATGTATGGATCAGGAACCTACATGGAATTATTCTGAATGTTAAATATGGGAGGAAGGTTGAAGACGATGCATGGGAATCCACTGGGCTTCTCCTCTGGTGTGGCTCCTCTCTTGGTGGTCGATTATCAAAACAAAAGATGGAGGGGGAGCGCATGCGGCCACCTCCCCTCCCTCCGTCCCTCTCACCCTCCTTCACTATCCTGGCACTGAGAATACGGTCACCACTACCACCATCACCATCACAACCACGATTATTATTTTGTCCTACCACAGTCACCATACCACTCCCGTAATCACCGTATATGTTTAAGGACCCTGTGATTATGTATAGGAACTGGAGGCTTCTGATTCCTCCTGACTATGCGACGAAACGAGCTCCATCCATACAGGCGGTGTTTCGTGGCAATATTTGAAGGACTTATTTACCTCCAATTTTCTTACAACATCACAGGGTCTCTTAAAACTAGCAAAATATCATCATCCCAATACCATCACCATAGGCCTATACCATATCTGCCATAAATCAATGTTGTACTACTACCATAAGCTCCATACCATACCATGACCTCACCATAACACCACTGTGGTATAAAACTGTCACACCACTACCACTGTCACTATATATTTCATTCAAAAGTATCCTTCCTGCACCACTGGGAAGAAACAAACAAACCAAGATGCTGCCGTATCAAAACCAAACCACAGCTTCCACCGTCTGTCGCCTAGTTAATGCCACAGTACTGCCGTATTCTCTGTATCACTATTACGTTACAAGTACAACACCTGAACATGGAACGTTCGCATTCTATATGAACGTTACCAAAACCATAATTTTACTTTGCTTCACCCAATACATTACCAACATTATCACACTTTAACACACTACATAGAACATACTCTCCACACAAATATTACCTCTAGAAAAATATTCTTGTATATAATAAAAAATATAGATGATAATCATCGAACAAATACATTCTACAAAAAAAGTTGAAGTACCCAAAGGGCAATTTCATATATTTTTCTGGTGCTTTATTTTTCAGGTTCATAAACCTGAGAAGTTTTTGGTATCTTGTGTGGTACATGACTTGGCAGTTAAGGTGACAAAAATTATTTATATATATATATATATATATATATATATATATATATATATATATATATATATATATATATATATATATATATATATATATATATATATATATATATATATATATATATGCTGAATCATTTATCATATCAAAGAACACGAGGACCAGACTTAGCGCCAGTATAATCGGGCGGTATTTTCCAGTGCGTGGCGCCAGTTTCCATTTTCCAGCCAATCGACGCCGGTGATCGCTCCTCCTCGCGCCAACTCCCGACCAATCACATTCTTCTACCTCGCCGCACACACCCTTAACTGAATTTGGCGGGAAATTAAAATATTTCCTTGCGTTAAGGTTCTTATTTATAAAAAAAGGGGGGGTGGGGTGGGGGGTGGAGGTACGACTTCATTCTGTGGCGGTGATAGAATATTACGGGTGACTGAACCTGGCCACTACACCAGTCCTTATAAACATACCACCACCACCACCACCACCACCACCAGGGTCACCAGCTGTGTGTGTGTGTGTGTGTGTAATAGGTTGATATGAAACTAATACTTAAGGTGTATTTGGAATGTATTTGGATGTGTTCGTTTAGAGATCACGTGATTCCATCTAAAATAATCGAATACGCGTACACACAAACGAACAAATTAACACACCAACAAACTAACACATTAAACAAACGAACTAACATACACTAACAAACAAACTAACACACACAATACATACGCAAATACATACATACACACTCCCGCAATACACACATAAGCGCAGATACAAGTGTGTCCCATTGAAAATGTATATATATTTTAACAATGTGTTTATTATATTATGAGGAGGCAATGTTAGACTGAAAAAGGTTACAGAGGTACAATTATATATAGATAAACAAAACAGTCAGTCGAATATCTAACATCTCCCACGTAAGAATTTCTAGATAAACAAACACCTAATGTAGTAATGTACAGTCGGCCTCAGGAATTCATACACACACTCTAGGCTTCAAGGGTTCACACCACACGGGAAATATAAGTCTATGTAACGCCAATACAACATAATAATAGGTTTGTTGTTTGTTGGTAGACCTTTCACTTAAGTACTTTCACAATAATGACCTCGCTTTTTTATGAGTTTTTATGAGCCTTCATGTGTAAGAAATTTTGTGGCCAACTGTACGTACGATTTTTCTAGGGATCCCCTGTATATAGTTGATCATATAGTTATTGTAAATCAGACGGCCGGGTAATACCAAATGGAACAGTCATGGTGTGAGAATGAAAATGAAATGAGGAAGTAAAAGGAAGGGAGTGGAATGAATCAAAGAGGAGGTGGTGCTATGGAATTGATTTTGGAGGGAGGGAAGGGAGGGACGAGGGAAGCGAGGATGAGACACGAAAGAAAAAAATAAACTAGTCTAAGAGGAAGGGAGGACATAGATGAATTGAAAGGAGAGATGATATAAAGAAAGATAGACCAGATTAGAGGCAAGGGAATGGGAGGGATGGGTGAGATGAAGCGAGTGGGTGACGTAGGGAGGATGAGAGTAGTTGAGGTTCATGAGTAAGTGAGGGAGAAGTGGAGAGGGATAGAGATAAGAAGGTGCAACGGAGGAGAGGGGAAGAAAGGGGAATACGAGAGAGAGAGAGAGAGAGAGAGAGAGAGAGAGAGAGAGAGAGAGAGAGAGAGAGAGAGAGAGAGAGAGAGAGAGAGAGAGAGAGAGAGAGAGAGAGAGAGAGAGAGAGAGAGAGAGAGAGAGAGAGAGAGAGAGACTAGGATCAACTAAGGATAATAACTTGATCTTAGTGCCATCATATAAAAATAAATTTAACGGTGTTGAGGAAAGAATGGAGGAACACTAGCAACATCATAAAGATATAAGAGACAGTGAAGTTTAGAGTGTGATAAATAAATTAACTTTACCTCATTAGTCAGGAAGGAGTCAGGATTAAAACACATAATATTAACGGTGAGAACATCTTTAATAACAGTGGTCAGATGTAAGGGGCTGTGGTTACATGGGTCTAAGATGGAATCTCTGCCTTTAAGTATCTGGTTCGATTCCTGACAAGATATACTGTATTTTTCTGGGTTTAATGAAAATCAACCTTCATTAGGGATTGATGTATTATTTAGCTAACACAAGATAAAATATTTTCAACAAAAGGAAACTTCAACTACATTACCAGTAACACTATTAATAATATTACCAAGCACATGTTAAGTATCAGTCTAAATATATTACCTTGGTGCTTCAATGCTTTAGTTTTCCTGCAATATATATTTCCTTACAATACGCAAAACATCAAAAATTAAGAAGAAGAATATTGCAGAAGACCAATTGTATAGCGGTGGTGGTGAAGGTTATAGGTGAAGAAGGAAGAAGAGGATCTGCTTCCTGCCTGATAATGGTGGTGGTGGAGAAAGGAGGGTGAAGGAAGGAAAAGAGGACCTGCTGCCTGTAGTGGTGATAGTGTGGTAGTGGTGATGGAGAAAGAAGGATGGAGGAGAGAAAAGAGGATCTGCTGCCTGTGGTGGTGATAGTGTGGTAGTGGTGATGGAGAAAGGAGGATGGAGTAAGGAAAAGAGGACCTGCTGCCTTGTGGTGGTAGTGGTGATGATGATGGTGGAGAAAGGAGGGTGTATGTAGGAGGAAAAAGAGGACCTGCTGCCTGTGGTGGTGGTGGTGGTGGTGATGGAGAAAGGAGGATGGAGGAGGGAAAAGAGGACCTGCTGCCTTGTGGTAGTGGTAGTGGTAGTGGTGGTGTACTGCGTCTTCTGATGATCCAATTATTGAGAGAGGGGAGATCAAGGAAGGTGGGGAGGAGGGTTGGAGTGGAGGATGAGAGACGGGAGGGGTGAGGAGGGCTATGAAGGAGGGGTAGGAAGAGTAGTGGAGAGTAGGGGAAGAGATGTCGTGGAGGGAGGGGGGATGATAAGCAAAGGAAGAGGGAGGAGGGGGGCTGATTAGGGTTGGGGACGAAAGAAAGGGATATGAGGAAGATGAAATGGAGGAAGTGAGAAATACGAAAAAGACTATGTGAAAGAGGAAGGTTGACAAATGCGAGAGTTGGGGCAATATAACACAGAAAAAGGGAGAAAAAGAGGGAGGGAAGAATAAGGAGAGGAAATGTGAAAGAAGAATTAATATTAAAGATTCTGAAAAATATGTCATGCCTACACTCTCTCTCTCTCTCTCACTCTTACTCTCACACACTCACACTCTCACACTCACACTCTCACACTCACACTCTCTCTCTCACTCTCACACTCACACTCACACTCTCTCTCACTCTCTCACTCATTCACTCTCTCACTCTCACTCATTCACTCTCTCATTCACTCACTCTCTCTCGCACTCACTCTCGCACTCTCTCTCTCGCACTCACTCTCGCACTCTCACTCTCGCACTCACTCACTCTCGCATTCACTCTCTCTCACACTCACACTCTCTCACTCACTCACTAACTCACTCACTCTCACACTCACACTCTCTCACACTCACACTCACTCTCTCTCTCTCTCTCTCTCTCTCTCTCTCTCTCTCTCTCTCTCTCTCTCTCTCTCTCTCTAACACACACACACACACACACACACACACACACACACACTACGTTCCTAAGCACTCAAACCAATCTACATAGACGGATGAACACAAACACTCATACAATTCTACAACACGTGGTGGCATGAACGGGACAATTTTGCTTTCACCGGAGCAGTATAACATGATTGATTCACTTTTATTACTGACAACCCAGAATATAACGAGACCAAAGAGACGATTATGAAAACACGCCATTATAACATTACTTACTACACGAACACCATGACGTCACTCGAAGAAGACAGTTTATGCCATTAGGTGATTATTGTGTGAATTATTTTAAGGATACCTGGTCTGTAGCTACGTGGGAACATTATTGCTTCATTAGGACACACCACCGTCATCAAAAACAGAAAAGTAGAGCAAATTTTTTTTTTTTTTATCAGTATCACGACACTCGATATCAAGACAGCCCACGACGACTAAAAAAAAAAAAAAAAAAAAAAAAAAATAATTGTAATGATAACTTTTACACCAACTTCAAATCGGGACACCACCAAAAGAACCACAGAACAACATTACTTAATTAAAGAACGACGCGACACCAGTCATCAAAACACTGACATCATTCAACGACATCATGCCATCTCTACAGACCTCCCCCCCCCCCCTCACCCACCCACCCCTCCAAGAAGAACCCGGATGACGTCACCACAAGATGTCATTTTGGCCGGGGCAGCAGAGTTGATTTTCAGGGGGGTGGGACAATTTATGGCCCTCAAACGAGATGACACGCTTGTTGGGCAGTTAATTTTCCGTCATGGTTTTCAATCTTGGCGGTGGAGTGTCTCCCTCAAGCAGCAGGTTTGAGGGTGGGGTTGTTGGGTGGGGTTAGAAGGGGTAGGAGTAGGGACTGGGAGAGTGAGTGACTGGAGGAAGTTGGGTGGGGCGTGAGGAGAAGGCTGCAATTGTGGGGTTGGAGGTAGCTATAGGTAAACGTCTAGAGGAAGCTGAATGGAACTAGTAATTTCTCGGGAGGTATGAGAGAGGCTGGATGGATGGATGGATGGATGAATGGAGATGGAAGATATTAGATTGTTTAAGTGGTGGTGGTGATGTAGCTGGAGGGGTTAAAACACACGTTGGATGTCGGTTAATCTAATTATGTTTATAGGTATTAATATGAGCTTGGACCACCATATTATAACTGAAAGAATTGACACACTATTAAATGTTCTGACGACGGCTGCTGCTGCTGTTGTTACGACTACTTGGAATACGGTACTTAAGAGCTAAATATGTGGGGAAATTTGTACGGTGAAATAATCTGCATTGTATGAATTGATAGGAATGAGTGTATCTTGAAAGTCGGAAGAAGTAAATGAATAAGGGTTGTGGTATAGGAGTATTGTTCCTGGTGTAATAGCTGGTAATAAAGGTATGGGTATAGGGTATATCTCCTGATGTGACAGTTGGTATAATAGAGCAATATTTTTTATCATACGAGGGCTAAGTATCAACTCGATGTTTACAATTGATGTGAGGGAAAAGGTACTGGTGTTACGACTGGTGTGAGGATGGGGAACAGGCCCGGTGTACTGCGGAGGCTGGTGTCATGGTGGGGTTAGGGTTGGTGGTGTGATAGGGGCTGGTGTGATGGGGTCAGCGATTGGTGTGAGGGAGGGGACAAGGGGTAGGGTCAGGGCTGGTGTGATGGTTGTGACAGAGCTGGTGTGATGGTTGTGACAGAGCTGGTGTGATGGTTGTGACAGAGCTGGTGTTATGGTGGGGTCAGGGGCTGGAATGATGATGGGGTCAGAAGGGGCTGGGAGTGGCTGAGAGACGTGATAATGGTGTATATTGATCCAAACCCATTGGTCACATCCACACAATTTAACAGCGGGTGGTGGTGGTGGGTGGTCTAGTGTGAGGGGAGGGAGGGGCGGGGAGGCATCGAGAGGTTTGCGAGGAGAAGTGAAAGAAGAGGAGGGTTGGAGTGTTGATAGCTAAGAGGGAAGGAAGGGGTTGTGGGAGTGAGGGATGGAGAGAGGGAGAAAGAGGCCGGGTGTGAGGGAGAGAGGAAATAAAGGTGTGAGAGAGAGGAAGGAGAATGTGAGAGTGTGTAAGAGGGTATGGAGGAGCGTAGGAGGGAGGGATAGGTAGTGATGAAGGAAGGGTGGGGTCAGGGAGAGATCTGGAAAGGGATGAAAATGCAGATCATAATTATAAAGATGGATATTACAAATTTATCAGTAAAACATTGTACAGGATGGGCTGCAATTATTCTCGTCTTGGAAAGCATGATTTAGGGAACAATAATGGAAAAATAATTGAGTGAGTAAGTACATTATTATCATCTAGGCCTTTTAAGGTATTTTCTTCCTTTCCAAAAGTTTCACATCCGCCTCACACCTGCACCCACACACTTTTTCTCTCTCTCTCACACACACACAACTCTCCCTTTTTACTTTCCATCACCACCACCGCCACCTCTTCACATTTCTCTTTTTCCTTTCCCATAAAATCGGTGCTCTGTCTTTCCAGTATACCTTCCTTTCCCACAGTCGTCTATTCCAAGCAGCCAACCAACCAACCAGTGTTCCTCACCCACCATCTGTTCCCTGGGCCCCTGGAGAGAACCCCGGACCGCGGCGCTAAATGTTTGTTTACCTGATCAGCTGATGTGTGGTGGGTCTCGGGAACAGTGAGCAAGAGAGGCGGCGAGTGGGACCCTTTATGATCGTGATTTTACCCTTCAGCGGTTTTTTCTGCTTTATTAACTCAGCCAGCAACACTAAACGGTATAGTTGCATTCTAAATGTTCCCTTAGCAAACACTATTTGTCTACTCTTCACAGACGCAAGGAAAAAGTTAAATGAATGTAGAATCATTATCCGATGAAATAACCCGTATCATAACAGTGTACTTATTGAGAGAAAACGAAAATTCTAGATGAAAAAAAATTATGTCAGTATGGTTTGGAATAATTTCTCTTCACTTAATGTAACAAACAGAAACACAAGGATCCTTTTTATGATAGAGATATCAAAATTTGGTTGTTGTGTCTGTGTGTGTACTGTATGTATTGCATCACATAATAAGGTATTCATAAGGTTTTTTCCGTCTTCATAAAAACGGATTAATCTCCCATTCCTGTTCAGTGAAGCATTGTAATGACTTCATCACACGTCAGATGCAGATTATCCCATCACACACTTTTTGTTGCATCAAGATTTTCACCGCTAAGAAAACACTAAACGAGTTTGGGAATATTTCGTAACATACTTCATAATAGCTCTCTCACTCATGGCCTCATACTCACCGATATCTGAACCCTCTATTTGACTCACGGTAAAAGGTGAAAAACACTGACGGAACAGAGAATATCTTACAATTTCAAGTAAAAGGAATCAAGCAAAATACACAAGGAAAACATTCATACACTTTAGTAAAAACGCAGGGAGATCATCAATGATATAAACAGCTGCCACCCTTCCACCCACCCCCCAACCCTCCCTGGCCGCAGAGGGCGTGGTAAAGGGATTGGACCCAATAACAGGCCGGGGTAACAGGATCAGAAACCAAGCGGAAGGTATTTTTCCCCCAACTGGTGGGTAATCCTTGTCTTGGTAACCTGACCACACACATACACTCACTCACATGCACGCACATACTGTACATACACACATACTGTACATACACAGATAGATAGATAGATAGATATATAGATAGTTTATTGACCACACACTCACACATACGCGCGCACACGCGCGCGCTCACACACACACACGCACACACATACGCGCCCACGCGCGCGCACACACACACACATGGTGCCAAGTCAGTGTCCTTTAAAGGTATGATTTTTACGTAACATAGGGACATTACACTTCAATCCAGAGAAGGTATACCAGTATGCTACACCAGCTGGCTACCCATCCGAAAGACGATGGTGTGATTGTCCTCGAATTGTGCCAAACTTCGTCAATAAGTGGTCAGCAGTGCGGCAGTTGTCAGAAATGTGTTTATGTTCAGATCTTTGCACACAGCCTGTTCTGTGGCGACTCTACAAAGATTCAATTGAGAAATGGTTTACAATCAGCATTCGTTCGCAGCATTCGTTCAGCACTCGTTCACGAATTTGTACTGGTATGTGGTCAGCAGTGTAGTGAAAGTCAGCAGTGTAGTGATAGTCAGCAGTGTAGTGATAGTCAGCAGTGTAGTGATAGTCAGCAGTGTAGTGATAGTCAGCAGTGTAGTGATAGTCAGCAGTGTAGTGATAGTCAGCAGTGTAGTGATAGTCAGTAGTGTAGTGATAGGTGGTAGTCAGCAGTGTAGTGATAGTTAGCAGTGTAGTGATAGTCAGCAGTGTTGTGATAGTCAGTAGTGTAGTGATAGTCAGCAGTGTAGTGATAGGTGGTAGTCAGCAGTGTAGTGATAGTCAGCAGTGTAGTGATAGTCAGCAGTGTTGTGATAGTCAGCAGTGTAGTGATAGTCAGTAGTGTAGTGATAGGTGGTAGTCAGCAGTGTAGTGATAGTCAGCAGTGTTGTGATAGTCAGCAGTGTTGTGATAGTCAGCAGTGTAGTGATAGTCAGTAGTGTAGTGATAGGTGGTAGTCAGCAGTGTAGTGATAGTCAGTAGTGTAGTGATAGGTGGTAGTCAGCAGTGTAGTGATAGTTAGCAGTGTAGTGATAGTCAGCAGTGTTGTGATAGTCAGCAGTGTAGTGATAGTCAGTAGTGTAGTGATAGGTGGTAGTCAGCAGTGTAGTGATAGTCAGCAGTGTTGTGATAGTCAGCAGTGTAGTGATAGTCAGCAGTGTAGTGATAGTCAGCAGTGTAGTGATAGTCAGTAGTGTAGTGATAGTCAGCAGTGTAGTGATAGTCAGCAGTGTAGTGATAGTCAGTAGTGTAGTGATAGGTGGTAGTCAGCAGTGTAGTGATAGTCAGTAGTGTAGTGATAGTCAGCAGTGTTGTGATAGTCAGCAGTGTAGTGATAGGTGATAGTCAGTAGTGTAGTGATAGTTAGCAGTGTAGTGATAGTCAGTAGTGTTGTGGTAGTCAGCAGTGTTGGGGTAGTAGTAATAGTCAGCAGTGTTTTGGTGGTCAGTGTTGTGGTAGTCAGTAGTGTTATAGTCAGCAGTATAGTGATAGTCAGCAGTGTAGTGATAGGTGATAGTCAGCAGTGTTGTGGTAGTCAGTAGTGTTGTGGTAGTCAGTAGTGTTGTGGTAGTCAGCAGTGTAGTGGTAGTCAGTAGTATAGTCAGGGTGGTCAATATGGTTGGGTGCGGTCATCACTGTGGCGGGGGTCAGCACCTCTCTGCCTCCCTGGTGGTCTTTGTTTTCCTGGACAAACAGAGATTTTCCAGAGCGTGGTCAGTTCCCTCGCTCAAAGCATCCCCGGCAACGCAATTAACTGTTAAATTGGGCCCTTTCTACCCCTATTTTCACCACTCAGACGGCCCATCTGACCGTCAAATCGAAGGTAATAGGCAAGAAAAATGGGAGACTCCTCCACTCACTCGTCCGTCTCCCAAGATTTTCAACCCCATTTCTTCCCAAGTGGTGTTGCCGTCGCGGGCTCTCACACTTTTCCAGTTTCCATCTTACCAGTTTGCCTCGCCGCCGACTCTTTTTCCCCCTTTCCACGTTCCTTCTTTTTTCTTTTATTCATTGATTCTTCTTCTTATTCTCCTCCTCTTCTCGCTTTTCGATCTTTTTTTTTTTTCATTTTCCTGTCCACCATTCCCCCTCCTGCCTGATTCTCCTTCTGTTTGTTTAACTCTACATACATTATTATTCTTTCCTTTCTTTCTTTCTCCACCTCTGTCAGCTTATTGATTTCTATTTCTTCTGTCTTCCTTCACACAATTTATTTTTCATTTTATCCTTCACTCCTTTATTCTTTATCCTTGGCAACAATTTTTCCTTTCTTCCTTTCTTCTTACAACACGAACAATATCTTTTACAGTTTTCTTCTTACGCAACTATTACTTTTCTTACTATGTTCTATGCAACCGAAAATATCCTTCAGAGAAATACTGTACACCTCACGTGAAAAATAATAGTCATAATATTGTGTAGATGAGCTTACCGAAAATATTATGGTGTTGAGGAAGGAAGAGGAGGAAGAGAAGGAAGAGGAGGAGGAGGAGGAGGAGGAGGAGGAGGAGGAGGAGGAGGAGGAGGAGGAGGAGGAGGAGGAGGAGGAGGAGGAAGAGGAAGAGGAGGAGGAGGAGGAGGAGGAGGAGGAGAAGACGAAGTTAGGATGGAGAGGATTGCAAAAAAAGAAAGAGTTACAGGGGGAAGGTGGTTAAAGATTAGAAAGAAGGGATAGATGAAGAAGAGGAAGAGAAGTAGGATGGGAAAAAGAGGTAAATGAGGAAGAAGAGGTAGAGGAGGATGGCGAAAGGAGAGTATGAGAGAGAAAATGGGAGAGAAGAGAGGGGGCGGAAGGGAAGGAGAGGAGGGTGGGAAAGAGGGAATTAAAGAAAGGAGAGACGGTATCAGACAGAAGGGAAGGGGAGTAGGGAGGGGGAGGGAAAAAACAAGATAGGAGAGAAGGAAACAGACGGGAGGGAGAGTAGGTGGGACAAGGGAAAAAGGGAAGAACTATTATTCACCCCAACCTGATATATCTTGGAGAGGAAGAGAACAGCTTGGAAGTGGAGCTGTTCTCTCTCTCTCTCTCTCTCTCTCTCTCTCTCTCTCTCTCTCTCTCTCTCTCTCTCTCTCTCTCTTAGGCTATATATATACTTACACGTGTTTATGTATTTAAATCTTATAGGAACGTGGTACTATTTGCGAGTTGGTCTGTTTCACACTTTCTTTTGGTCGGTGTATGAACTTAGTAAGATAATGATTACAATACTGATGAGTGCCTTGGTAGTCGGGGTTGTGGTAGGTGGTGAGAGATATGGTACTACAGTATTATAGTTGTGAGGTGGTTGGGGATTGACGTGTTTGGTATGGTTGCTGTTGTTGATGATTGATTGGTAGTGGTGGTAGTGGTGGTAGTAGCAATGATGGTTTTAGTTTTGATTATGATGGTGATGATAGTGGTGGTGATGATAGTAGTGGTGGTAGAGATGCTGGTGGTGGTGGTTGTGATGGTGGTTGTGAAGCTGGTTGTAGTGGTGGTTGTGATGCTGGTGGTGGTGGTGATAATAGTGGTGGTGAAATTGATGGTGATGGTGATAGTGGTGGGTGTCAGGCTGGTGGTGGTGGTAGTGGTGATAGTAGTGGTGGTGTGTGTGATGCTGGCGGTGGTGGTGATAATAGTGGTGGTGGAATTGATGGTGATAGTGATAGTAGTGGTGGTAGTGGTGGGTGTCAGGCTGGTGTTGGTGGTGGTAGTGGTGATAGTAGTGGTGGTGTGTGTGTGTGATGCTGGCGGTGGTGGTGATAATAGTGGTGGTGAAATTGATGGTGATGGTGATAGTGGTGGTGGTGGTGGTGGTGGTGGTGGTGGTGGTGGTGGTGGTGGTAAGATCTATGTAGCCATGATTGCGATAATTGCTACCAAGGAAGGAAGACTATAAGAATGATAGACTACGTGGATACACCATAAGGATGATAGACGGTAATGATGAATGACTAAATATGAGACTACATTGATGATAGACTATAGTGATGAGAGACTTGAGATGATGAATTGCAACGATTTATGATAAAGACGATCAAAGAGTATACAAACGATAGGCAGCATGGATGAGACACTATAGTAAATGTATGATAGACTTTTGTATATTGGATGACAACCTAACACATACACACACACACACACACACACTCATTTCCACATCTAATAGAGTCTACACACACACACACACACACACACACACACACACACACACACACACACACACACACTCATTTCCACATCTAATAGAGTCTACACACACACACACACACACACACATACACACACACACACACACACACACACACACACACACACACACACACACACATTTCCACATCTAGTAGATTCTACACACGCACACACACACATATATCCACACCTACAAGAGTCTACACACACACACACACAGTAGGAGAGGACACAATGGGCCTATTGTTCAGGACACAGGTTCTCCCGCCACCCTGATTACACCCCGACACACGCAAAGACCAGAGTTTTAGCACAGGTAATACAAGGCCCAGATTACAAGCACTCTCTCTCCTCCACTTCCTACACACTCTCTCCTCCTACACTCTCTTTCCTCCTACACTCTCTCCTCTTCCTCCTATACTCTCTCTCCTCTTCCTACACACTCTCTCCTCTTCCTACACACTCTCTCCTCCTCCTCCTACACACTCTCTCCTCCTCCACCTACACACTCTCTCCTCCATCTACACACTCTCTCCTCCACCAACACACTCTCTCCTCCTCCTACACACTCTCTCCTCCTCTTACACACACTCTCTCTCCTCATCCTTCATTCTCTATCCTCTTTTCTTCCCTTTCTCATTTTCCTTCGCCATCTCTCCTCCTCCTCCTACACACTCTCTTCTTCTCATTGTTCCTTTCTTTGACCTCTTCCATTTCACTTCATCGTTGCTTTTTCATCGTGGTTCTCATTTCACTTCTAGTTGTTGTTCTCTCTTCACATTCATTCCTCCCTTATCATTCTCCACATGTTTTCTCCCTTTCTTTATAGTATAATTATTATTTCCCTTTCCCT